>JBBHAA010003250.1:0-242924 GCA_037953035.1 Aquarana catesbeiana
GGCTGTATAAGGTATTTACTGGCAGAAAAAAAATGTTTTACTATCCAAAGTTAAAACAACAACAAGGGCAGAAGATTTAATAGATGGAAAGTTGAAAAAGTGACTGAAGGTCTGCTTTCAGTCTATATCAGAAGATAATTTTCTTCTCACAGATGTCATGTACATTTTTCAGAACAGGGAGCATCATTCCAGTCATTTCCATTCTTTAACGCAGCGCAGTCTTCCCCTCCTCCGAAACCATGACCCTTCCAATCATCGGGCTGACGCTTCTCCCAGAACCTGAAGGACAGAAGAGACAATAGTGATTAGACCAGAAATTGAGCAGAACTGGGACCTCAGAAATGCTATAGTGTTAGATTTTCAAGGTGTGAGCTCAACTACTGTGATGGATTGCAAGAGAGCTGACCACATGCTACAACGTGATTACACATTCTACTGAGGTTAGATCAGTGATGGCCAACCCCATATATACACAGCCCCTAGCTACTGTATGTGATGAGTTCTTCCCCTTCCTCTTTCCCTGACTAAATATGTAAAGAGTTCTCTCCTCCAGGTCCTTCCCTATGGGAGAAGTTCTTCCCCTTTACTCCTTTATCTATTGGCCTATGTGAGGAGTTATTTCCCTCATATCTTTCCCTAATTGGTTTTGTGAGGAGTAGGGATTAGCCAATGGTTTGGCCTATACCTAGGATGTTAGGAAGAATGCCCAAACTTTGGTACGTTTGGCACCCTGTTAGATGGGAGCTGAGCATCAACTATAGAAGTGATATTTGCACCTCATTTATATATAGTTAGATAGTTAGTCAGGTTGAAAAAAGATGCAAGTCCACCTAGTTCAACCAATACAAAAAAAATACAATCCCATATACACAATCCTATACCCACAGTTGATCCAGAGGAAGGTGAAAAACCCCAGCAAAGCATGATCCAATTTGCTTACACCAGGGGAAAAAATTCCTTCCTGATCCCCCGAGAGGCAATCAGATATTCCCTGGATCAACTTTACCTATAAATGTTAGTACCCAGCAGTGGTGACCTGTCCATAGGGCCCCCCCCCCCCTCCAGGCAGCCAAAAAAAAATGTCAAACAAAATTTTTTTTTTTAAAGCTGGCCCTTTCAAAAAGAAAAAATACAAAAAACGGTCCTTAAGTGCACTGTGTTCGGACGCCGGACACAGTGCACTTATGGGAAGCGCCATGTCTATGCAATCACGAGATTGCAGACGTGGCGCTGCATTTGCGGGCATTTAGGCCACCTAGCTGTGCTTTGTGAATCGCTGAGTAGCTTCCACCCAGCCCTAGTATCTATTACTATGGCCGGGTGGTTTGATTGACATCTGAGTATGATGTCACTTCCTGCTTCTCTCTCCCTCTCTCTCTCTCTCTCTCTCTTCTCTCCTCTCTCTCTCTCTCTCTCTCTCTCTCGAGAGAGAGAGAGAGAGGGAGAGAGAGAGAGAGAGAGAGAGAGAGAGAGAGAGAGAGGAGAGGAAACAGGAAGTATGAGAGGAACGGAGCTCTTCACGGGAGACATGGCTGGAGAGGACAACACATAGCAAGGTAAGTAACGGGGGAGGGGGGTTTGGTGGTGACACACACTGCTGCAATTTGGGGACACACACTGCTGCAATTTGGGGACACACACTGCTGCAATTTGGTGACACATACTGCTGCAATTTGGTGACACATACTGCTGCAATTTGGGAACACATACTGCTGCAATTTGGTGACACTGCTGCAATTTGGGGACACATACTGCTGCAATTTGGTGACACATACTGCTGCAATTTGGTGACACATACTGCTGCAATTTAGGGACACATACTGCTGCAATTTGGGTACACATGCTACTGAAATTTGGGGACACATATTGCTGCAATTTGGTGACACATGCTGCTGCAATTTGGTAGTGACACGTGCTGCTGCAATTTGGTGGTGACACGTGCTGCTGCAATTTGGTGACACCGGCTGCTGCAATTTGGTGAGACAGGCTGCTGCAATTTGGTGGTGACACATGCTACTGCAATTTGGTGGTGACACAGGCTGCATTTTATGTGACACAGGCTGCATGTAATGAGGGTCTCTGCTGGGGGGCACCTGATGTAAGGAGGGACTCCACTGGGACACCTGATGGCATCTGGTGGCAGGTGACGGTGGCTAGTGACACGCTCGGGGCCGCCCCCCCCCCCTCCTCCAGGCAGTCAAAAAAAATGTAAAAAAAAATGTAAAAGAAAATTTTTTTTTTTTAAAGCTGGCCCTTTAAAAAAAATACAAAAAAACAGTCCTTAAGTGCACTGTGTTCGGACGCCGGACACAGTGCGATGCCGGACACAGTGCACTTATGGGAAGCACCACGTCTATGCATCACGAGATTGCAGACGTGGCGCTGCATTTGCGGGCGTTTAGCCCGCCTTGCGGCACTCTATGTGGCGCCGAGTAGCTTCCACTGCTGCAATTTGATGACACTGCTACAATTTGGTGACACATACTGCTGCAATTTGGTGACACGTACTGCTGCAATTTGGTGACACATGCTGCTGCAATTTGGTGACACGTACTGCTGCAATTTGGTGACACATTCTGCTGCAATTTGGTGACACATACTGCTGCAATTTAGTGACACATACTGCTGCAATTTGGTGACACTGCTACAATTTTGTGACACGTACTGCTGCAATTTGGTGACACGTACTGCTGCAATTTGGTGACACATGCTGCTGCAATTTGGTGACACATACTGCTGCAATTTAGTGACACATACTGCTGCAATTTGGTGACATTGCTGCAATTTGGGGACACATACTGCTGCAATTTGGGGACACAAATTGTCACCAAATTGTAGCACCCCCCATCCTAAAACTTCACCAGCCGCCACTGATACCCAGTTATATTATTATGTACATTTAGGAAAGAATCCAGGCCCTTTTAAAGCAATCTACTGAGGCTGGCCAGAACCACCTCTGGAGGGAGTCTATTCCACATTTTCACAGCGCTTACTATGAAGAAATCCTTCCGCATTTGGAGATTAAATCTCTTTTCCTAGACGTAAAGAGTGCCCATTGTCCTCTGTGATTACATTAAAGTGAATAGCTCAACACCAAGTTCACTACATGGACCTCTTAGGTATTTGAACATGGTGATCATATCCCCCATATGTATTTGAAGATGGTGATCATATCCCCCCTCAATCTCCTTTTCGCAAGAGATAATAAATTCAGTTCCTCTAATCTTTCCTCATAGCTGATCTCCTCCATGTCTCTTATCAGTTTGGTTGCCCTTCTCTGCACTTTTCTCCATTATATAAAGATCTCCTGCTGTCAATGGTTCCTAAACAAGCAGCAAGTGCTGGCAACTGATGCATCCCTAGCAACCACCTCTGGCATCTTGCTTACATGGGTGGTAATCTCCGGTTACATTAGCAAAGGGACAGGGATAGAAGCAACTGTCACTGGCCATATTTGGTCAATGATGTCACTACTTTCTCCTCCCCTTCCCTTATATAGCTGATGACAGCTTGGGGAGCTGTCATTCAGCGAGCAGTACCATTGGGAATAGCCATGTACCATGTCAACCAAGTCTTTAATTTGGACGAGCCAGCAGGCGTTGGGCATCATGATTGATGATGGCTTTACAATGAGGGACTCTTGGGTATTTTTAATTTTTTTTTAAAAAGGACTTTGGGTGTCTTCATGTCTGGGTTACATTTACTATGTACCTGCTCCTTCACATGTAGGCAGGGTGATATGTGTAGGCCTCCATATTTTTAACAGGGGCTTCCAGATTCTGATGCCCCCCACAGACCCCCAAAACCACTGGCCATGGTTCTGGGTAACAGGCCATCATCTTCATCAACATGAGGACAAGGTGCTTTGCTAGAGTGGTCCTCCCTGGCATGGCATCCCTCCAAGTTAAGGTCGTGTGGCCTAGCATGGTTCAGGAGGGGGGCAAATGCTTGTTTTCCTGGCCAGCCAGACTCCATGCTTGGGTTAAGGGTCTGGAATAGATTTTTAGGGGGACCTTGTGTACTTTTTTTGTGAGGATTCCCCTTAAAATCCATACCAGACTCAAAAGGTCTGGTAAGCATTTTGTTTTGAGGGGAGGGAGACTGATCACATTTTTTTCATTCTTGCTGTAGGAAAAACAAAGAGGGTAAATCTCCCAAGCGGGGACACAGACAAGAAAAACCCAACAGTAATGCCCCGTACACACGGTCGGATTTTCCGACAGGAAATGTGTGATAGAACCTTGTTGTCGGAAATTCCTACCCTGTGTAGGCTCCATCACACATTTTCCATCGGATTTTCCGACACACAAAGTTTGAGAGCAGGATATAACATTTTCCGACAACAAAATCCGTTGTCGGAAATTCCGATCGTGTGTACACAAATCCGACGGACAAAGTGCCACGCATGCTCAGAATAAATAAAGAGATGAAAGCTATTGGCCACTGCCCCGTTTATAGTCCTGACGTACGTGTTTTACGTCACCGCGTCCAGAATGATCGGATTTTCTGACAACTTTGTGTGACCGTGTGTATGCAAGACAAGTTTGAGCCAACATCCATCGGAAAAAATCCTAGGAATGTCCGAACAAAGTCCGACCGTGTGTACGGGGCATAAGAGCATTCTCAGAAGGATTCTAGAGATGGGATCAGCCAAGTATAAAACTTAAAATCCTTTATTATATCCTAATGACTCTATAAACCATGAATCATTATCACAATACATTTAAAATTACTTAATTATTTAATTATTATCAAACCCTTGTGGACAAATATAAGCAGATTTGTTTCTGCTGAACAAATAAGGTAAGTCAGTAAGTCATGACAGATGGGTGTAGCTTAATTTTTTGGGAGATTGAATAGCAAGACGGTCATTTCAGGATTTTATTGCTTTGATTAATAATGTGTTCTATGGTGGGAGTTTGGTGAAAGTTTCCCCAATTATCTGCTCCTGTTCCATTTTAAGTGAAGGGGTCACATGCTGCCTGGACATTTACAGCCATCTTCCCCTGGTGGTTAAGATAGAAATTAATGGAGGTGTAGGATTTGTTGTTAGGAACAAGTGGCATCCCTTGGCCACAACACTGCACTACCTCTAGGATGTGAAATTCTCTGGAGCAGGGGGTCTCCAAACCTTGTAAACAAAGGGCCAGTTTACTGTCCTTCAAACTTTAGGAGAGCCGGACTGTGGCCAGTGGGTGTGGAAAATGACCTGGTGTTAGTGGGAGTAAACCGTTCCCCATCTTGGGTATTAGGGGAGGAATAGTGCCCCATAGTTGGTGTCAGTAGGAGGAATAGTGCCCCATCGTTGGTGTCAGTAGGAGAAATAAAGCCCCATCGTTGGTGTCAGTAGGAGGAATAGTGCCCCTATGCTGGTGTCAGTAAGAGGAATGGTTGCCCATCATTAGTGTCAGTGGGGGGAACAGTGCCCCATCGTTGGTGTCATTGGGATGAATAATGCCCCATTGCTGGTGTCAGTAGGGGGCAATAGTGCCCTATTGCTGGCGTCAGTGGGAGGAATAGTGCCCCATCATTGGCATCAGTGGGAGGAATAGTGCCCCATCATTGGTGTTAATGGGAGTAATAGTGCCCCATCATTGGTGTTAGTGGAAGGAATAGTGCCCCATCATTGGCTTCAGTGGAAGGAATAGTGCCCCATCATTGGCGTCAGTGGGAGGAATAGAGCCCCATCATTGGTGTCAGTGGGAGGAATAGAGCCCCATCATTGGTGTCAGTGGGAGGAATAGTGACCCATTAGTGGGTGGAATAGTGCCTTATCATAAGTGTCAGTTGGAAGAACAGTGCCTCATAATTGGTGTCAGTGGGAGGAATAGTGCCCCACCCATCATTGGAGCACAGGTGTGTCAGGAGGAGGCTGTCTCTCTGGAGCTGCTGCAGATCCGTGTGAGAGGGGACTGGTGAGGAAATCTATCCCAGCTCTCCTGGCCCCTTTCTGGGGAAGCCATGGAGGCCAGCAGGGCCTCTCCTGCTGGAAGCTCCCAGCCATCTCCTGGGCCATCAGGTGACATGCCTTCCTCTGCACAAACCATGGCTTGTGATCTTTCTGCCCCTGGTAAGGATGAAGGCTCAGAGGCAATTCAGGAGCGAGTGGTGGCCGGGATTAAAGCCCTGAATAGAGAAAGAGACAAGCTCTATAAACTGAGAGCGGAGCTGAAGCGCCTGAGAAGGCAGCGTGAGGGCTTACATAGCCAGAAACGAGGGTCCATGGATCCGGAGATCCAACTGGCCAAGGTCCGGGTTGAACACCAGGAGACCATTGTGTCCGTCATGGAAGGAAGAGATGGGCCATTTAAGGAAAAGTTTTACAATGAAAAAAGGTTTGCGAGGATGACAAAGATGGAGGTGGAGGAGGAGACCCCCAGTTCTGACCCCCTGCCCCCTCAGGTAGAGGTGAGCAGCCCCATGCCTTCCCAGGACTCAGGAGGCATGCTCAGGGCCATCCAGGTAATGGAGTCTCCTGTGCGGGGGGATCAGCTGGCGTTTGGTGATGAGGACATAACTGATAATGTGCCTGATAATGTCAAGCCCCAAGCAGGGGATGAATCTGTTTTTGTGTCATCTAACACCATGAGCAATGTAGAAAGTGTGCCCAGTGACACTCAAGTTTCTAATGCTATGTGTAGCAATGTTTTACCTTCTAATGCTGCAGCGCAGCAAGAGCTGCATTTAAAAAATGACATTTCTGAAAAGGAACTACCGGTGTCAGCAGAGCCTATTAACTCTCCTTTGGCTGAGTCTAAAGATGTTTGCCCCACAGCTGCTGGAGACTCTACAGTGCAGCATCAGGAGACAGCTGGTATTGCAGCAACTGTGACTATTCCTGATGGGAAATTGAACGTGTGTGTGACTGATAGCAATTGTACAAGTGTGATGGACAATCGTCCCAGCTCAGTCCAAGCAAATAATAATAATGAACAGACTACTGTGACTTCAGTGTGGGGCCTTGGCCCTGATAAACCCACGTTTGCTCAGGTGGTACGCTCTGCTCCTGGTGGCTCCGCCCCCAAGCGGGGTTTCCCCCTGCAGCCTACCACTTTGGGCACCCCAGGATCTGGTCTTGGGTCTCTGGCTTCTGCTGGGGGTCCGAGAAGAAATGTGGTAATTCTCAAATGGGAAGGTGGTGCGATCCCTCCAGCACGGCGTGTAGTGGTGGATTTGATTTTGGAGATGGGTTTTGGGGCAAATGACCTGTATGCTCTAATACATGTAGCTGGGACACGGGATTATACCATTAGTTTCACCAGGCCAGAGGGTCTTGACCTGTTCTGGGAGCGATATGAGGCTCGGTGCAGGTCAAGACCTGAATGGGAAGGTCTGGCCCCAGTTGCGGTTTCGCAAAGGTCAACGGTGAAAAAGATAACCATCATACTCACTAATGAGAGTGTTCCTGCTCGGGACCTAGAGGTCTGGTTAAGGAACTATGGTGAGGTTTTGACTAAGCCCAGCAAAATCCTTGATGAGCGTAACATCTGGACTGGGGGTTGGTCGGTTACAGTCAGGTTGGCCAGGGATGGGAATGTTGTCCGTCACCTGCCCTCCTCAGCTTTTATAGGGAGGGATAGGATGACTATTTTCTACCCTGGTCAGCCGAAGCTGTGTCACCGCTGTGGAGAAAAGGGGCATTTGAGCTCTTCCTGTTCAGCCTTGATATGTTCAGTGTGTCGGGGTCAGGGTCATATGGCTAAGGACTGCACCGAGATGATCAGGTGCAACCTGTGCCTGCGCCTTGGCCACCCCTACAGCAGGTGTCCTGAAGCCTGGCACAATATGGAGAAGGAGGTAATTGATGACATGTCAAGGCTGGACAGGATGGAGGGTGAGGCCCCTGGTGTACCATCCTCCTCTGCAGTGACCGTCTCCCCTGGTCCTGCTCAGGATCCCTCTCCAGTTCCTGTGGCCACCCCTCATGTGTCTGTAAGTATTCCTTCTGTATCTGTATCTGTCTCCCCCCAGCCTACTGTACCCTCTCCTCTTGTGTCAGAACCTTCCAAGTCTGTGCCCCCTGAGTCAGTTACCCCCCAGGAGTCTACCCCTCCTAAGTCTGATTCAAAGGGAGCACCCCCCCACCAGCAGTAGTAGTGGGTACTAAAAAGGTTGCTTCTTCCTCTGTAAAGAAGTCTTCTGTAAAGACTTCACAGAAAAAAGTAAGAGATGAGGGCATCTCTGAAGCTGACCTGCAGTACCTGGAGGAGAGAAGGAAGGTTGGGAAGCGGAAGAAGCAGGTGGTGAGGACAGAACAGGCTCCAGTGCCTGTCTCCAACCGGTATAGGTCCTCTAATTGGGATATCTCTTCATCTGGAGCTTCTTCGGAGCGAAGTTCTGATTCCGAAATGGAGTTTGAGGCGGCCTCAAGAAAGAGAGAGGCTTCTGGTGATGAGCAGCAGAGGGGAGCTAAGAAGCAAACCACCCAATAACCCAAATGGCGGTTCCCCCTCCGTTAAAAGTGGTGACAATAAATGTCGCCAGCATTAAGTCAGTAAGAGCTCGTTCTATGGCCTTCTTTTTGTTCAGCCAATTAGATGCTGAAATTTTATTTTTGCAAGAGACTAGGCTCACCTCCTTGGCAGATATTCATATGGCCAAGAGAGAGTGGAGGTATGGTCCATCTTACTGGTCTCTTGCGGCCGAGCCTTACGGCGGTGTGGCGGTGTTGTTTAAAACCGGCATGGTAACTGTCCGGCGGGTTATTGAGGTGGAGATTGGGAGATGTATGGTCTTAGACGTCCTTGTGGGAGGGCAGGACCTGCGCCTAATTAATGTTTATGGACCGCACACAAAGTGGGACAGGAAATGCCTTTTTACAAGGATCAAGCCATTTCTTTTTACATCCCGGCAAGTGGTCTTTGGAGGTGACTTTAATACAGTAACTAGGCCCAAGGACAGGAAGGACTTCAAGGACAGGCTGGGATATGATAGCGTTTTTTTAAATAGTATGGTTAGGGATGCTGGTCTTGTGGATGTGCACATTAAGCACCTCCCGGATGACACTGGGTTCACCTTTCATCGAGGTAATAGTCAGAGTAGAATAGATAGGTTTTTTTTGAAGGAGACCTCTGCTTTCTCACCCCCAGTGGTGCAGGCAGTAGGGTTCTCTGATCACTGTATGCTATCTGTGGTCCTGAATGCTTCAGACACCCCTCAGAGGGGTAAGGGCATCTGGAGATTGAATTCGACTCTACTCAAGGAAGAACATGTTAGACAATCCTTTGAGGAATTCTTTCAGGCACAGGTGACCATCCTGGACTTTTGTAGCAGCAAGGCTGAGTGGTGGGAGCTGACCAAAAAGAGGGTTGCTGGATTCTTCAGGGGCCTAGCCAATAGAAAGCAGTTTAATAAATACATGACCTACCAACGTTTACGGAGGAAGCTGGATATTCTTGTCTCGAGAGGAGGAGATCCTGGGGCAATCTCCGAAGTGAAACTCCTTCTCAGGAAGTGTCAATATGACCGGCATGCCTCTTTGGTTCAGGAGAGGGACTATGGGAAGTACCACTCGCCTGACCCTTACCAGAACTGCAAACAAGGTGTAGTTGTTAAAACGGTCGTTGGCCTTAAGGACAGTACAGGTTCCTTGACAAAGTCCAGGTCAGGGATTCTGGAGGTCGTGAGGTCCTTTTATGCTGACCTTCTTGGGAGGAAAGAGCTTGACCGTGACAAGATGGAAAGCTTTTTGGACTCTACTCCAGGTCTAAATGATGAAGATGTCCCATTGATGAATTTGACAGAGGAGATCACAGTTGAAGAGGTGATAAGGGCAATTGAACAGCTTGCCATCAAAAAATCACCTGGACCGGATGGCTTGACGGCTGAGTTTTACAAAGCTTTTAAGTCATTTCTGGCCCCACATTTGGTAGAGGTTTTTAACAGTTGCCTTGCTGAGGGGGTACTTCCCTCTTCCATGAGGCACTCAGCTGTGATTCTTCTTTCAAAGGGTAAAGATCCTTCGATGATTGAGAATTGGCGCCCCATCAGCCTTCTTAATGTCGATAGAAAGATACTGGCAAAGATCATTTTCTGGCACCTATCGTCAGTAGCAGAGTCTTTGCTTTCTCGCCATCAGCACTGTTCGGTCCAGGGTAGGTGCACCTTCACAGCAGTTTTAGCTGTCCGGGAGGCCTTGGAGCGGTGCAGGGCTGCAGGCTGGGGAAAGTATTTGCTGACATTGGATCAGGCAAAGGCTTTTGATCGTGTTAACCATGAGTACCTGTGGTTGCTCCTTAGTAAGTACGGTCTGCCGGGTGGTTTTGTCGATTGGTTAAAAGTCTTGTATGAGGGGGCAGAGAGCTTTCCTCTTGTTAATGGTTGGGTTGGGCAGTCCTTTGAGGTTGGCTCCGGGGTGCGCCAGGGTTGTCCCCTGAGTCCCCTGCTCTATGTGTTTGCAATCGACCCCTTCATCAGGAGGCTAGAGAGCGGCATGTTGTGTGGGGTGCCAGTGGGGCTTCCGGGTGAGCCGCCTTTGAGGGTTGTTGCCTATGCGGACGATGTGTCGGTGATTGTCACCGGGGCGGATGAAGCAGAGGAGGTGGTCTCTCTGACATCACGGTATTCTGAAGCATCAGGCTCCAAGATCAATCAGGAAAAGAGTGAAGTTTTCTGGATGGGAAAGGAAGGTGAGGGGTTTGATCTCCCGGACACCTTTCCAGTGCCCCAGGAAAGAATTAAGATTTTAGGCATTGAATTTGGACCTGGCGATTATGGCCTCAAAAACTGGGAAGGCAGACTGGAAATTGCCAATACTAAGGTGGTCAGCTGGAAGAGATGGAAGTTATCTATGAGGGAAAGGGTTGATCTGATTAAGACTTACCTGATTCCGATCTTCTTGTATGTCAGCTTTGTCTGCATCTTGCCAGTGTCTCTCTATGCTAGGGTCAGTAGTGTGTTCTTCCAGATGTTGTGGGGGAACAGACTGAACCCCATCAAGAGGAATGTCACCTATCTATCCAGGAGGGAGGGTGGCTTAGGTATGGTCAACCCAGTTCTTTTTCTCAAGTTTAATATTGGTAATATGCTTGCAGTGGAACCTCCTGGATGGGTAGGCATATTTAGATCTTGGTTTAGGCCTTTTCTACGACTTTGGGAAGAAGGTGGCCAAGTGAAGAATCTCAGGGGTCATCGTGGTCAGCTACCAGCTTATGTCGCTCCGTGCCTGAAGTTACTACGGCAGTGGCGATTGTCGGCTGAAGATCTCAGATCGGTTCCGAGGAAAGTCCTTATGAGTCGAGTCTTGAGCGAAGTCTTTCATGACCCACTGGCCATAAGGGATTGCCCAGGCCCAGTTTTGAGGGCAGGGTTAAGACTTATTAATTTGGACAGAGTACCCCCTAAATTCAGGGATCTGGCCTGGTTGTGCTTCCATGGGAGACTCTATGTTAGGGGCAATTTGAAATTCCGCAGTGGGGTGGATCGTAGCTGTCCTCGGGAGGAGTGTGCAGGTGAGGAGGAGACTATGGACCATTTTCTGCTTCATTGCCCTTTTAACATAGAGGTGTACAAACAGGTGGGACGGGCCCTCGGTGTCCCTTTCCTCTCCAGGCTGGGTTATGCTGAGTGGGTGTACGGAGCATTCAATACTGGTGGGGTTTTTTGTTTAGATACACTTTTTCTAGTTTGCCTAGTAGTCCGTTATTTCACTTGGAACGCACGGTGTCAGGTCTGCATTCGGCGTAAAATCCTTCCTGTTCAGGTGGTGGTGTATGACATTTTGCATGAGGTGGAGAAGATTCGGGTGCTCGAGAGAGACAAGCGGAGTCAGGGGGCTTGGTTGAAGGCGTGGAGGGGTTTCAAGCCTCCCTGACTGCCAGGAGTCTCTTTCCCGGGTGTGGCTCTCTGTCTCTAATCAACCTAGATTATTATTTTTTTGGATTAATTTTTGATAAATGGCTGCGTACATAGGTGATGGGTTGTGCCTCTTAGGCCCTCTCTGCTGCTTTATGTAAATAATTTTGGTAGTGGATTATGTATATATTGTATATATTCTGAACATGGATGTGTATTCCTTGGATTTCTGTTGAAGTTTTGTACTATGGTTTTGTTTTTTACTTTTGTATAAAATTGGTTGCTTGATTCTTTTAATAAAAGATCAATAGTCCCCCATCATTGGTATCAGTTGGAAGAATAGAGTGGCAGAAACTATGGCCTACAGTTGCTGACAGTAGAGGGGAATAATGCTCCAAGGGCCGGATAAAAGCAAGCAAAGGGCCACATCCAGCCCCTCTGCCACAGTTGGGAGACCACTGCTCTAGAAGAAGGAAAAGTGACATCACTTCCTCCTCAACAAAGTAAGATAGGATTTGATTTCTGCTTCTGCTTGTTGGGTAGGTGCAGTGTGGTGTGGCAGTCAGTAAATGCACAGAATCCCAATTTGCAAAGAACATTTAATTGAACAGTGTATCAACGGGACCAGGGGGGAGCTCACCCATCCAGAGCCACTTACAGGCATGCAGCATCTGCCACTAGGAGTGAAGTGCGACCTGGGCAGTCCACACCCAAATAGGCAGCTTTCTGAAGAAGTGGTCACAGGCTCTGCTCTCTCCCTACTCCTTTTCCTACCGCAACAACTGTCTCTGTCAGATGGGGAACCTGTCCAGCATGCCAAACCCAGGGGAAAGAGTCTTACATAAACTCTGCCTGACCTAAGATGGCCACAGGGTCATGTGGGGCATGTGCATCCGACTGGATCACTGACTGAGTAATCGAGAAAATCAAAGAGAAACAAAGCTTCTCTTGACTTCCTCTCCCATCTCCATTGCCACTGCGGATGAGCACCACCTGCAGTGGAATAGACTGCAACTTCCTACATAGGGGGGGGGGAGAGAAAGAGAGAGAAAGAAAGAGAGAGAAGGAGAGAAAGAGAGAGAGACACGTTACACGTTATGTAAAAGTGGCAAAACGGACGTTTTGAAACGTCGGTTACTAGCTGTCAAGTTTCCAGTGTTCATAAGAGGTTTTCAAACGTCCTGTGTACATGAAGCCTTAGGATTTTGGTATTCCTGATGTAGGCTCCATAGTTTGGAGATATCAAAGTGCCTTGGGAGAGAAGAAATCTTCAACCCAGTGTCCGGGTTTTGTTGAAGACCAGCAGGAAGTGTGTGAAGGACTGAGAACATTTCAGGGCTCCAGCCAGGAGGGAGGTGTGCTCCCATTTTGGAGACAGGGCTTCACCCTAGGAGACAGGTGTGAGCCAGTATCACTGGGCACATTAAGGAGGAGCTGTGTGCAGTAATGAGGAGCTGTGTGCATTGATGGGCTTGAAGATATGTGCATTGAAGAGACGTTGATCTGAGGGACCCATTACTAAGAGAAGAAAGAGCCAGTTGGCTTGATTTTTTTTTGCCTGTTTATGCTGTGACCGAAACCCCTGCTGGGCAAGTTTATGGACTTTAGGTTAATCTGTTTTCATAAAAGTGGGCTACCAGGCCCTTAAAATTGGCATGGACTTCACTAAAAAAAAACATCTACCACTGAGTCTAATCACCCAATGACACAGTACATTATTGTTTTCTAGGTGATAAAGTATTGTTCAGCACTGGGTGGAGTGAATTAAAATCTTATTGTACTTCAGCTCAAGGATCCATCGGTGTGCCACCTTTTCAGATCATTTTGCGAGATCTTAGAAATATGTGAAAAGGATTCTGATATTGTGTCTTACTTTGGAGTTATGTCATAAGGCGTTCCATCCACCCATCTCCAGGTTCCATCCGCATCCGTTAGACCGATCCAAAAGGTTTTTCTGTTTGCAATCCCACGCAGAAAATTCTTAAGAAAGACAAAATATAGAAGTTGTTAGAAGATGAATTATTATACACACAATGGCTGATTAGGTAACATGACAGTTGGGCTACCAGTATATTTTAGGAGTTGGATAGGAAACTGGGGAACCAGGAGGAAATCCACTAAAATGGTGAGAACACTTCACACCCCAACACAAATGTAATCCTCCAATCGATCCAACATAACCCCATGGCATTTACAACTGAGGACCATGCCAAGAAACACATTTATTCTAAATAAGGAATTATATTTCCACTAAAAATTATTTTAAAGTAACATTTTCCATAATATAAACACTGGGGTGCAACTGCTGACCTCATACTAAATATATCAGATTGATGACTGTTACATTAGCCCACTGGTATCTATAGATGAACCCTTATGCCAGGTCAGTGAATCAAAACACCAAAGCCAGAGTCAGCATGAGAGCCTGAAAACTCACAATTTTATAGGGAGACGTAAAAAATAGCCGACTCCGTGTTTCTCTTAAGATAGGTGTTCTTTGGTGCTACTCTCCACCATCTAGCTGTTTCAAAGAATGTGTAAGTCAATGAAGCAGAAGCTGAACAAAGTTTTTTTTTTTTTTTTACATGGTTTAGAAATGTCAACAACCCAACATGAAAAAAAGATTAAAAAGTAGGACTTTGCCCTGATGTTTGGAAACAAAAAGGAAAAAAACCCTAAATTCAGCCTTAATAATGTAGCAAGTTCCCAGGCCTCCTTTGGTCTAATGAGAACCTCCAGGGCTAGAGATAGCTGACATCCTTCTGTATATGGTGGGTTGTGAGGCATGGTGGGTGCAAAGTAGTTAGAGTCATTGGGCGCCAGACACTTCTTGAATGCAAAAGAGCGTTTATTTCTCTTAAACTTTAAGGGGAGAGAGAGGATTAGGGCCAGGACATCCTTAGGTAGTTGCAAGAATAATTGGCAGACTGCGAGACTTCAATAGGAGGACAGCCATGCAGGGAAAGGCATCCAGCAAGACGCCACACCTGGCAACAGTCTTTAACAGTTCCTAACACAAATCGTAACAGTCCTTTCGCTTCCACTACAATCACTTCTTGTAGTTCTTCAGCCCACTGAGCTCCCGGTCTCTCTCACTAGACTAGATGATTCACTGACACTGAATCCCTTGTGCCCCTCCAATCTTCACGGTGGTATCTTCCTCAAGCGTCACTCCCGCCTCTCTGCTGGGTCCCTTGCTTGGCACTCAAGATACCTCTCAAGCTTCACCCACTGACCTGCTCAGTCCCTGGTTTTACACACAAAGCTGCTCTGCAAGCGTCACCTCACTGGTTGGGTCTCTGGCTTGATATCCACTGAAGTTTCCCGATTCTTCACTGTCCCCGGTTGGGAAGAATGTTGCTCCGGTACTTACTTCAGTTACTCACTGTGGTCCCTGGTAATAAGGTGGTGGGTCCCTTAGTGGCGACAGCTTCCCCTTTACCTCCAACCATGACAGGTTCCCCGGCCGGCAGAACCATCATTTTTGGTTGGACTGCAAGCCGGAGTCCCAACCATGCGCTGTTCTCTTGCTTCTGGATAGGCCCTCAGACAGCCTAGCAGCCAGATGTGACCAGAATAGGCCCAATCTCCGGGGCCGGGCAATACAACACACATCCACCCAGATAGCCGTACACGTGGCACAGAACCCTGATCACCTGACTCCACCCGAATATATAGGTTCTCCCAGCAGGCCAAGAGATTCGAGAAAACCCCTGCCCATTGGCTAAGATACCCCATATACCCATAATATGACCTTGCATTGCCTTCTCATATCTAATGCCACCAGGTACCTGGCCACCTAGCGGTAAAAGAAAGAAGTGCAGAAACTGCAGATTTAGAGTGAAATCAATTGATCCTCAACAATTAGCCAAGGTAGCTATACCTGGCAGGTAAATTTAGGAGCAACCCTGCCTAAACACCAGGGTGCTTCAATAAATAATAAAAACTGAAAAGTCAGCACAAGGGACATACAGTAACTTAAAATCAGTAGGATGTGTTCCTTCTGCTGATGCCTCTTTTTAGGTAAAACCCTCCTCCATCCATCTACCCCCGCCCCCCCCCTTAATCTTCCTGTGTGGTAGGCATTAACACCACAACTAAGGGCTCTCATCGACTATGGCCTCCTTTCCCACCCAGCTTTTCCATTCATAGAAGCTATACTACAGCTTCTATGAATGGAGCAGGAACTATGAATGGAGGGGGCAAACCTATCAATCATCCACCCATCCTCCATTCAGAGATCGTTTCCCATTCATAGAAGAGGGTTTTTTTAACCACTTAAGGAACAGGCCTCTTTTTTAGATGTGTTGTCTACAAGTAAAAAACATTTTTTTTGCTAGAAAATTACTTAGAACCCCCAAACATAAAATGGCGGTTGTTGCAATACTTTATGTCACACCGTATTTGCGCAGCGGTCTTACAAGGGCACTTAAAAAAAAAAAAAAAAAAAACTTTTTTGAATTAAAAATAAGACAACAGTAAAGTTAGCCCAATTTTTTTTTAATATTGTGAAAGATAATGTTACGCAGAGTAAATTCATACCCAACATGTTACGCTTCAAAATTGTGCCCGCTCGTGGAGTGGCGACAAACTTTTACCCTTAAAAATCTCCATAGACGACATTTAGAAAATCCTGCAGGTTGCATGTTTTGCATTAGAGAGGAGGTCTAGGGCTATAATTATCGATCTATCAATCGCGGCGATACCTCACATGTGTGGTTTGAACACTGTTTTCATATGCGGGTGCTACTCACGTATGCGTTCGCTTCTGCACGCGAGCTCGGCGGGACGGGGCGCATTTAAATTTTATTTTTTTCTTAATAAGTGGTAGGTGGTATGTTCTTATAGATACGGCACCTCATCCCTAAATTGTAGTATATAAAAGGGGCAAGGGAAATGGGATTATTATTACGGTGCCATGAATGGATTAGAACACGTTTTTATAAAATTATATTTTTATTAGTATATAAATCTAAAAAGTATACATAATTAATACATATACATTCTGAACGGGTGGATTCAAACATGTAAATTTAACAATCATAATATTGACCGACACCAAAGATGATAAAAGATAGTCGATAGTCAATTCATTCCAACAAGTTTCGCCAATACATTGGCTTCATCAGGGGAATAAACAGTTAATACAAATGAATAAAAAGGACACTAGGAAGATAAAGAAAATATACATTAATGATAAGATTAAATATGATGACAAGATTCAAGTGAGCGTCATGTTACGGAAAATCACACTTTTGTCCACACCAGACCCCCAGCCCCCCAGTCCCAGATCAATGACATACCGTGCCAAGCTCCCGGGACCCAGAGTAAGCACCATCAGGCAGTCGGGGACAATAGTCGAACCCAACCCTCTAATTGGCTACAGGGGGCCCAGAAGGTGCCTAGAAGAAATCAAAATTAACAAGGTTGTGATTATACTTAACTAAGATTAATTATTGATTCATTATGAAGGCTAATAAGCCTCAATTACATACCCTAATTGCACACATGAAAGGCACAGGGAAATGCGCTGGATGGATAACGATACGGTGATCGAATGGGTAAATCAAGAAATATCTGTAGTGGCCTAGGAAACTAAAACAGCAATATAATGAATAGAGATAGTATTAGTGGGGTATTTATGATGCTATAAATAAAGAGCATATTGTTAAATGGAAAGTAGTGCAATATACTCTAACTGTATATATAAAGTCGCTTACCAAACAAAAGCAAAGGTCAATATTGAGAGTAAGGTGCACACTGCACTTAGGGTCCGGCCGTCAGAGAAACTAGACAAGGGAGCCCCTCAAAGAAAGCCAAGCCTCCAGATGGATCCAAGGGACATTGTTATCTACTCTGCCATAAATATAGAAATGAGCCTTCTTCCAGCCTCATGGTACCTGGTAACCTGTGTGTTGATTAGATATACATTGAATTTGTATCTAGATAACAATGTCCCTTGTTGATAATGCTCTGTGTCTCCATTTGGTAGTTTTACCCTCTTTATCTGGCCCATAGATTTTTTTGGCTGTAGTCTCACTTTTTATTTCCCTTTTCAGTGCATTAATTCACCAATAAGTGATCAAAGCCTTCAATAATTATTTTCATACATCTGCTTTAAGTGGAGCTTTATGTAATTAATAAAAAGGGGTGAACAGGCAGGATTTTTAATGCAGAAGAAACATGCTTTGTCTCTTCTGCCTTAAAATTACTGACTTTAGGGCTTTTTGCCAAATACTACCAAGTGGCCCATCTGGCTCATCTACCTAAATAACACGCTACTCATGAAGTGCAACTCTGTGTAGCATTAGAATCCGTAGACTGTGACCCCCCTCTCGAAAGCCATCCTACAGTGGTTTCGCCCAGGCGACCGCAAGACATCAAGGAACCCTATCACACGCCATTCCCTGCAATTATGGGACAACGTTAAAACTAAATTTAGATTCCAATTCCACCACAACCCGCTCTTTTCCTATCTCCAAAATCCTGCTTTTTACCCAGCTTGGACCTCACCCTTTTCCTTTCATAAGTGGTCTTCAGTCAACCTCACTCGAGCCTACAAATTCACAACCCCCAATGCCTTCAAGTCATTCCTTACCCTCTGCAAATCCTACAGAATCCCTAACTGTGAAAGTTTTACCTACCTCCAACTTAAGAACGTCTTCACCCCTTGTCTGCACACTAATCCCTCCCTTCCTGACCTGACTACTTTTGAACGCATCTGTAAAAGCGATCTTCACTCTTGAGGTTTAGTTTCTATGTTCTATACTCAATTGTTAGACCCACCCTGCTATTCATCCCTCCAATACATAACAAAGTGGAAAGCCGATCTAGGTCTACAACTGGAAGCCAAAGACTGGTCCGACATTTGGCATGCCACCAAATCTGCTTCCCAGAATGTCATGGCCTCCGAAACAAACTATAAAGTATTAATGCGCTGGTACTTGGTCCCTGCCCAGATAATCAAATACCTTCCATCCTACGCACCTAACTGCTTCTGGGGTTGTATAGACAAAAGTGCCCATCTCCATATATGGTGGAATTGCCCAATAGCCCAATCTTTCTGGATTAAATTCTTCCACATCCTTTCTACCCTTGTTGACAGCACTCTGGAGCCGACCCATCCATCGACTCACTCAATAAAAAAGAAAAAACTCCGACATAACGCAACCCCAATTTAAACTACTCCTGCAGGTTACAACTGCTGCAAAGCAAATGATTGCAAAAGCCTGGAAGACTGCTCATCTCAATACCACAGAAACCAAGAATGGAATCACTAGAGCAATGATACATGCTAAGGTCAAAGCTGTATTTCTTGACAGAATCAATCATTTCTTGGTTAGAAAATTTGAACGTCTATGGAAACCTTGGGTTAATCATTTCCTTCCTCATAAAACTTTGACAACTCCCTACTTCTCCCCTAAATCACCTTTTCCCCAGCACTGATCGCTCATAGGTACCACATTTGCTCCCTCCCTCTCTTCCCCCGTCAACCCCCCCTCATCTCCCCTGCCCTTTCTCCCTTTACTCTCTCACCTCTTCCTCTCCTCTTTTCTTTTCCTCCTTCACTGTTCTTGAACTGATCACTCCCCCCTAAGGGGCTTTTGTCCCAGATTAACCTGTTGTGCATAGACTGGGCACCACCCAATAACTGTATTCCACCAGACCCTGCAACTCATCTAACCTTGGGACTCCTTGTAATTAGTCCTCACTTACGGGAGCCTATCCCACGTTGTCCCCTACCTGTAGCCTGTTGTTGATTAATTTTATGATTTCAACCACATGCACACCGAGTTGCTTCCCAATTATTTTAATGTCTTATTGTTGTTATTTTTGTGTTTTTTCAAAGTGGGCTGCATCCCTGCTGTCTTATTAGAACCCTGTGTGACTTCCATCCCCCTCTGTCCACAGAGGACGCCCTCCCTCCCTTGCTTCTGTACCATATGCCCCTTGTTCTTTGTTCTGTATTCTTTGATAAAATATTTGAACAAAAAAAAATTACCTAACCGACTGCCTGCCTCTGTGCAGTGAGCTGCACACACGCAAATCACTATGGTAATTTGGCAATGCCAAAGCCAACGGAACTCCCTTTTTTTAATACTTACCTACAACTGTCAGGAATGTTGAGTGCTTGGTTGTGCATGAAGATGAGCACATGCACATATTGCTCTAGTGCAGAGAATCAAAGCTGTACCTGAAATTACTGTGAATTAGCATGCACATACTGCACTGGATTTTGGTGCCGAATGGTCTATGTAAAGTACAGCAGAAAGTGGTCTTTGGCTTCAGTGACTCATGACAAGATCTGCATCTTGATTATCCTATATTTTGACCTGACTTTCCTCCTGGCTCTGTTTGATCCTGATCTCATGTTGCTGACCTTGGCTTGTGTTCTGACTCCGTCCTCTGCCTGCTATTTGTATAATTCTATTGCCCATCTGATGTCAAACCCAGCTTGGCAAACTGTCATCTGAGCATCCATAGTTACATAGGTTGAAAAAAAGACACAAGTCCATCTCGTTTAACCAATAAAAGAGAAAAAAAAATCATACAATCCCATATACACAAACCTATACCCACAGTCCAGAGGCAGGCGAAAAACCCAGCAAAGTATGATCCGATTTGCTCTAGCAGGGGGAAAAAAATTCCTTCCTGATCCCCCGAGAGGCAATGGGATATTCCCTGGATCAATTTTACCTATAAATATTAGTATCCAGTTGTATTATATTTATTAGGTAAGTATCCAGGCCTTTTTAAAAGCAATATACTGAGCTGACCAGAACCAGCTCTTGAGAATACTTTCCGTATTTGGGGATAAAATCTCTTTCTTTAGATGTAAAGAGAGCCCCCTTGTCCTCTGTTATGGCTATCCACAGCGACTATACCTACCACAGGCACATGTGCCACTCCTCATTCTGCTACACGTTGTCACCAACTCCAGGGGGTATTAGACAGGAGGTGTAAGGGAAACCCTCTCATCAGTTTGGCCTTTACCAAGTATATGACAACAGTTAAGTTTCATACAATCGCCATCATTCTTACTGTACTAAACTTTCTTCATTAAAATTGGTTATGGTAATGTGTAAGAACATACCAGTCAGTCAGACATCATACACACCTAAGTTACAAGGTCCAGAAGGTGAAAAAGACAAATTTAACTTGGAAAATAGATATACACATGAGATCTATATCGCATTTGGTGTCTAACAAATTGTAATATCATGTTGCTAAATAATATGATGGTTGTCGAATTGTGAAACCTTATCAGGTGGTAATATAGATGTATGTTTTAATAATTGGCAATTAGGGACCCTTTGATTTCGTGGGGCCTTTTTGCAACACCCAACGGGGTAAATAAAAAACATGTCTGTCCCCGCAGCCCTGGGCTCCCATCTTACCATAGAAACTTAAAAGGAGTGCAAAGAGTCATGTATGAGGGTCAGTGACTCTGATATATCGGATTG
Source organism: Aquarana catesbeiana (assembly GCA_037953035.1). Taxonomy (NCBI): domain Eukaryota; kingdom Metazoa; phylum Chordata; class Amphibia; order Anura; family Ranidae; genus Aquarana; species Aquarana catesbeiana. The sequence continues at coordinate 21,258 of JBBHAA010003250.1, forward strand.
GACTTATTCTGCAAGATTCTGCACAGAACTAATGACCAGGTGGACTTTACTGAAGCATTTTTCCACTTTTAAACTTTTTATTGTTCCGTATGTCTATTTTTGTAATAAACTATAGTAATCAAATACTGCTGGCAGTGAAGTGACCTGAAAGTGGAACTGTCACAGTAGGAAGTGTCTATCTGTTCAGCATTCATACCATCTCTTCCTCGCTGTTAATGACCACTAGGTGGGCCTTCCTGTCCTCGCAGTCTTTCTTGGAGGCGTTCCATGGTTTTTTGTCTGAAGACAAGTAGTAACAGCTGAGTCCATAGTGTTTCCATCCATCACTGCATAATGGATTAGAGGGGCCTGAGGGAGCAAGAAAGAGGATTATGTGGGTGATGCTGAATTGTCATGGTTATAGCCGTACAGTTCAGCCAAGATGGTAAAATTATAAAAAAAAAGGAAATCGGGCACAGCAGGCAGACATAAATTTTAAGGGGACGATGGGGGTATTCTACAATGGGCCAACATCCCTTTATCACTGAAAACTTGTAACTTCCCCTTAATGGGATTTTAACTATTCATATTCGGGCCAATTATGACACTTCGCTCCTAAATGTAAAAATCAAATTTTATTGGGCGAGAAAATTACTTAGAACCCCACAAATGTCACGCTGTATTTGTGCAGCATCTTTCAAACGCTATTCTTTAAAAAAAAAACACTTTAATTAATAAAAGAAACCACAAAAGTTACCAATTTTTTTTTTCACCGAATAGCGAACAATTTGGGGTGTTCGCGGCAAATTTGAAAGCCGTGGAACACCCTTTAAAAGTCTGGGAGAAATCAAAAGTGCTAATTTTAAAGGCTTATATGCATGGTAATGTCATAAAAAGTGTTTGGGGACCTGGGTCCTGCCCCAGGAGACATGTATCAATGCAAAAAAAGTTTTAGAAATGGCCGTTTTTTCGGGAGCACCCCCTTCATTACAGGAAAGCCATAGGGATGTCCCCGTGCATCAGAGGGCGTTGGGTCACCCGGCGACGTCACCGTGTGGCCCCGCCCTCAGTTATAAAAAAAGCTGTCACTTGAGAGGCTGATCATTATGGCGTGCGGCTTTTTTTTTCTTTCTCTGTCCGTCGGAGCGAGAGACCAAGAAGATGAATAGACTTCGTGGGACACTTTTATTTTTTTTATTTTTTCATAAAGGACTTGTCCCAAGCCGTGTCTTGTGTTTTTTTACCATTTTCACACATTGTTTGTGAAATGGTAGGGGTACATTTGTACCCCGTTACCATTTCACACAGGGGGGGTCAGGATCTGGGGGTCTCCTTGTTAAAGGGGGCTTTCAGATTCCGACAAGCCCCCCACCCGCAGACCCCCACAACCACCGGGCAAGGGTTGTGGGAATGAGGCCCTTGTCCCCATCAACATGGGGACAAGGTGCTTTGGGGGGGCGCTACCCCAAAGCTCCCTCCCCATGTTGAGGGCATGTGGCCTGGTATGGTTCAGGAGGGGGGGGCGCTCTCTCGTCCCCCCCTTTTCCTATGGCCTGCCAGGTTGCTTGCTTGGATAAGGGTCTGGTATGGATTTTTGGGGGGACCCCATGCCATTTTTTTTTTACATTTTGGCGTGAGGTTCCCCTTAAAATTCATACCAGACCTGAAGAAAAACACTGCAACAAAATATTTGAAATGCTCGTTTGTGTGTTTTTACCTGCATTTTTAAAATTAATAACAGGGTCTCTTTAAAAACCCAGGAAAGTAACTGGAACTCCCACTTAGAGGTGGCTCAGCTTCCATTTACACTGGAGTTACAGCATTGGGATATACAGGTGCATTTCATAAAACTAGCATTTCATCAAAAAGTTAATTTCAGTAATTCAATTCAAAAATTCAAAAATGATTATGGCTTACAGCAAGTGACAACCCAAAATTCAGTATCTCAGAAATGTTGAATATTACATAAAACCGATAAAAAAAATGTTGATACATTTTTATTACAGAAATGTTGGCATAGTGTGCACTCAATACTTGATTGGGGCTCCTTTTGCATAAATTACTGCAGCAATGTGGCGTGGCATGGAGGGCGATCAGGTGTTATGGAAACCCAGGTTGCTTTGATAGTGGCCTTCAGCTTATCTGCTTTGTTGGGTTTGGTGTGTCTCATCTTCCTCTTGACAATACTCCACAGATTCTTGATGGGGTTTAGGTCAGGCGAGTTTGTTGGCCAATCAAGCACAGCGTTACCATGCTCATTAAACCAGGTATTGGTACTTTTTATCAAGAGGAAGATGAGAGACACCAAACCCAACAACGCAGACGAGCTGAAGGCCGCTATCAAAGCAACCTGGGCTTCCATAACACCTCAGCAGTGCCACAGGCTGATCGCCTCCATTCCACGCCGCATTGATGCAGTAATTCATGCAAAAGGAGCCCCGACGAATATTGAGTGCATACTATATCGTACATGGACAGACTTTTCAGTAAGCCAACATTTCTGTAATAAAAATCTTATTCTATTGGTCTTATGTAATATTCAAATTTTCTGAGTTACTGAATTTTGGGGTGTCACTCGCTGTAAGCCATCATCATCAAAATTAAAAGAAAGAAATGCTTGATATATACCACTGTGTGTAATGCATCTATATAAAATATGAGTTTCACTTTTTAAATTGAATTACTGAAATAAATTTACTTTTGATGATATTCAAATTTTATGCAATGTACTAGGCATGTGCACTGCTGAAAAATTTGTCCCTTTTTCATTTTCGTTTCATTTGTTTGTTTGTTTTTTTTGTTTTTCGGGTCATTAGTTATGATCGCAATTCGTCAATTTGTAAATTTGTACATTCCTAAAATTCCTAAATTCCTAAATCGGATAATTCGCAACTTCGGATAAATTAGTATTTTTTACGTTCTCAGACAAAATTAAAGGAAATTCCAATACCTATAATTTAATAGTTACAGTTAAGTTATTATTAGTAAGTTATCATTTCAGATTTTTTAATTTTCGGGTTTTCGGATTTCCCAATTTGCAAATTTACAAATATTCAAATTTACGAATAATCGGAAAAATTTGTTAAACGTATTTTCATTAATTCGGATAATTCCGAATGAACAAATTTGTCGAAATTCATTAAAAAACTAATTTGGAATGAAATGAATTGCCCATGTCTAAGATGCACCTGTATTTGTTGCAAGATGAGGATCACCCCACATAACCCCCCTGATACAGGTGTCCACATATTTTCAGGTGAAAGATTTTTGGAAATTTTTTCTGATCCTTTTTGTGATGTAAAACGTACAATTATAACTATGAAATAAATTATTGATGTTTTTATCTTTATTTGGTCTTACAAACAAAATGCGGCCATCAGTAGATGTATTGCGGATCCTTGGAGAATTTTTGGATAAAATAATTTAGGATAAACTTACTTTTCATTTTCTGGAGCTCTTCTGCAACTTTCCCCAAAAATCCCAAAATCCTCGGACTGTCACTGGAAAAAGAAGCTGAAATACACAGAATGTCAGGTGAGAGCGGGCTTCCTATTATACCATAAATCTTGTAGACCACTACAAGATTTTATCTGGCCCGCAGCCAAGGTTAGTGGTCCCTCACACTCCTACAGTCTTCATTTCTCCACACCTGGACCCCAGTGCAGGTTCCTCCGGTTGCGCTGTCAGTATACCATCATTGGTTGCTAGGGCTGCTGGTATCCTACCAACCTATCAAATCCTTCCCCCAGCATTTACAGGAGGACCATTGTTCCTCCATCCAGACCTGCTAAACAGCCGCACTTCCGGGCTTTCGGGCTCCCAGCCACCCAAAGTGATATTAAAGTCTATTTTTTTTTTTATTAACAAACATATTATACTTACCTCTTCTTTGTTATGGTTTTGCACAGAGCTGCTCCGATCCTCTTCTTCTCGGGTCCCCTGCTGGAAATCCTTGCTATGGGGCAGACGAGCCGCTGCTCTGTGTGTCCATTCAGACACCGAGCTGTGTCCATTCAGGACCCCACCAATCCTAACAACCTAAGCCCCATCTCCTTACTCCCTGACCGACTTACTGACCACTTCACTGAGAATAACCTTCTTGATCCCCTTCAGTCTGTATATCGCCCTCAACACTTCACAGAAATTGCCCTCCTAAAACTAACAAACAATCTACTAACTGCCAAAACCAATGGACACTATTCTGTACTCCTTATCCAGGACCTTTCTATCGGTTGACCACCACCTTCTCCTAAAAAAAAACTCCATGCCTTTGGTCTCCGTGATTGTACCCTTCACTGGTTTTCTTCCTACTTACTTATCCATCTGCACCTTTAGCATTACTTACAATAATAATTCCTGCTCTCATCTTCCTTTGTTTGTTGGGGGTCTCCCAATGTTCTGTTCTTGGACCTCTCTTATTCTCGATCTACACCATCTCTACGCCGACAACACCCAAATTTATCTCTCTACCCCTCAGGTCACTCCCTCTCATGAATCACTAATTTACTAACAGACATATCAGTCTGGATGTCATGCCACTTCCTCAAACTTAATCTATCCAAAACCGAGCTCATAATTTTTTCTCCCCCTTGTGCCCCTTCCCCTGATCTCTGTCAAGATCGATGGCACAACTATCAACCCAGTCCCCCATGCCAAGATTCTAGGTGTAATCCTGGACTCTATCTATCCTTTAGGCCCCCACGTCCAAATCTTGCTGTCTCAACCTCCACAACATCTCCAAAGAATGACACTTTCTAACCAATGACACCACAAAGCTCCTAATTTACTCCCTGGTCATCTCTCACCTCAAAGACTACAACTTCCTTCATGTTGGACTACCTTTACATAGGCTATCCCCCCTTCGGTCCATCATGAATCCTGACCTTCCAGAACATTAAGGAACATCAGGCAATGTTCTGGAAGGTCCTTCAACCAGTCAACCCCAGACAAGCTTTCATCAGTGGATTGGACCTAGCTTTGATTAAATAAAGAGGCAATTTTCTGGGAGGCTCTTTTTTTCATCCTCCCCTTAGGGGTGAGCGATCTGGACCCCAGGCCTAGAGGTTAGTTTACCTCTGTATGTAGACTGTATGATCCTCCTTTATGGAGACATCCAAAACCATAAGACTGCTGCTGGTGGCACATACATTCTAGATGTGATGTCAGGAGCCCCAGTAGACTCAGAGCTGTCAATCAAGTGCCACTTTATAGTATTGTCTTTTGCTCCTCCCCCAGCAGCTATATCAAAGGCTATAAGCGAGAGGAAATGGAGCTGTGCTGGTGAATTGACTAGTCATTTTTTCTAGTAAGTTCAAAGGCACATTTCAAGTACATAAAAAATATTTGTGGAAAAGAAAAACACTGCAACAAAATAATTGAAATGCTCATTTGTGTGTTTTTGCCTGCATTTTTAAAATTAATAACAGGGTCTCTTTAAGACTGGAACTAACCACTTAGAGGTGGCTCAGCTTCCCTTTACACTGGAGTTACAGAATTGGGATATACAGTAGGTGACCGCGATATTGTGTCAATCTCGCTGCATTTCTCGGCGAGATTTGACACCTGCGAGCCCCGTCGCAGGAGCCAGCGCCGAGATGGCTCACTCATTGGGAAAGGAAAACTTTGTTTTTCTTTTGCGATGAATGACAGGCAGTGCTGACAGCTGTCTGGTATGAATCCTGTGGGAGAACTCCACGCCAAATTTTAAATGAAAAAACCGGCGTGGGTTTCCCCCCCCCAGGGGCATACCAGGCCCTTAGGTCTGGTATGGATTGTAAGGGGAACCCCCTACATTGGAAAATCGGCATGGGGTCCCCCCAAAATCCATACCAGACCCTTATCCGAGCACGCAGCCCGGCCGGTCAGGAAAGAGGGTGGGGATGAGCGAGCGCCCCACCCCCCTCCTGAGCTGTACCAGGCTGCATGCCCTCAACATGGGGGGACAAGAGCCTCTTCCCGACAACCCTGGCTGCGTCGTGTCAACATCGGAAGAAGAGAAGAAGCGACGAGACAGCGATGACAAGACAGCTGCGACAAGACAGCGGTGACAAGACAGTGGCAGCAGACCGGGCCCCTCGCTGGCAAAAGAGCTGGAAGAAGATAGCGGCGGGGCCTGGGAGAAGAGGCGGAACACCGGGAGAAGAGGCGGAACACCGGGAGAAGAGGCGGAACACCGGGAGAAGAGGCGGAACACCGGGAGAAGAGGCGGAACTCCGGGAGAAGAGGCAGAACTCCGGGAGAAGAGGCCAAACACCGGGAGAAGAGGCCAAACACTGGGAGAAGAGGCCAAACACCGGGAGAAGTCGGAAGGAGACCCCCTGAAGTGTCGGAAGAATACCCCGGAGCTGCCTAATAAATTACTCTTAAAACCTGTGTACTGTGTTTTTTTTTATTGACACTTTTTTCCCTAGGTGAATGGGTAGGGGTACCATGTACCCCATACTCATTCACACAGGGTGGGGGGCCAGGATCTGGGGGCCCCCTTATTAAAGGGGGCTCCCGGATTCCGATAAGCCCCCCCGCCCGCAGACCCTGACAACCAACGGCCAGGGTTGTCGGGAAGAGGCTCTTGTCCTCATCAACATGGGGACAAGATGCTTTGGGGTGGGGGGTCTGCAGGGCGCCCCCCTTCCCCTAAGGCACCCACCCCCCATGTTGAGGGCATGCGGCCTGGTACGGCTCAGGGGGGGGTGCTCGCTCGTCCCCACCCCCTTTTCTGGCCGGCCGGGCTGCATGCTCGGATAAGGGTCTGGTATGGATTTTGGGGGGACCCCATGCCGATTTTCCAGCATAGGGGGTTCCCCTTACAATTCATACCAGACCTAAGGGCCTGGTATGCCCCTGGGGGGGAACCCACGCCGGTTTTTTCATTTAAAATTGGGTGCGGTGTTCCCCCTCAGGATTCATACCAGACAGCTGTCAGCACTGCCTGTCACTCATCGGGAAAGGAAAACAAAGTTTTCCTTTCCTGATGAGTGAGACAGCGTGACATGCACAGTACCCTGTACCTGAGAACCAGCGCGATGGTATCGCGCTGGAAACACAATCTTGCGGTCAGGTACTGTACAGGTGCATTTCATAAAACTAGAATTTCATCAAAAAGTTAATTTCAGTAATTATATTCAAAAAGTGAAACTCATATTTTATATAGATCTGTTACACACCGAGTGATATATTTCAAGCATGTTTCTTTTAATTTTGATGATTATGGCTTACAGCGAGTGACAACCCAAAATTCAGTATCTCAGAAATTTTGAATATTACATAAAACCGATAAAAAATGTTGATACATTTTTAATACATAAATGTTGGCTTAGTGAAAAGTATGTCCATGTATGGTATAGTATGCACTCAATACTTGATTGGGGCTCCTTTTGCATGAATTACTACATCAATGTGGCATGGCATGGATGCGATCAGGTGTTATGGAAGCCCAGGTTGCTTTGATAGTGGCCTTCAGCTTATCTGCTTTGTTGGGTTTGATGTGTCTCATCTTCCTCTTGACAATACCCCACAGATTGTCGATGGGGTTTAGGTCAGGCGAGTTCACTGGCCAATCAAGCACAGCGATACCATGATCATTAAACCAGGTATTGGTACTTTTTATCAAGAGGAAGATGAGAGACACCGAACCCAACAATGCAGACGAGCTGAAAGCCCGCTATCAAAGCAACCTGGGCTTCCATAACACCTCAGCAGTGCCACAGGCTGATCGCCTCTATTCCACGCCGCATTGATGCAGTAATTCATGCAAAAGGAGCCCTGACCAAGTATTGAGTGCATACTATACTGTACATGGACAGACTTTTCAGTAAGGCAACATTTCTGTATTAAAAATCTTATTTTATTAGTCTTATGTAATATTCAAATTTTCTGAGTTACTGAATTTTGGGGTGTCACTCGCTGTAAGCCATAATCATCAAAATTAAAAGAAAGAAATGCTTGAAATATATCATTGTGTGTAACGCATCTATATAAAATATGAGTTTCACTTTTTGAATTGAATTACTGAAATAAATTAACTTTTTGATGATATTCGAATTTTATGCGATGCACTAGGCATGTGCACTGCCGAAAAATTTTCGTTTTTGTTTCATTTGTTTTGTTTTTTTGTTTGTTTTTCGGGTCATTCGTTATGATCGCAATTCGTCAATACGAAAATTTGTAAATTCCTAAATTCCTAAATTCAAAAATTTGTAAGTTTGTAAATTAGAAAATCGGAAAATTCGAAAGAACAACTAACAATAACTAAACTATAAAAATTTTAGGTATTGGAATTTACTTTCAAATTTGGCTGTTAGTGAACTTAACAAACACAAATTTATCCAACGTTACGAATTATCCGAAATAACGAATGCTGCATCTAAACAAATGGAACGGAACAAATTAATAATAAATAATAACATTTTTTTTATTATCATTGTTGTTATTTATTATTAATTTGTCACGTTCCATTTGTTTAGATACTGCATTCGTTATTTCGGATAATTCGCAACTCCGGATAAATTAGTATTTGTTGCGTTCTCTAACAGTCAAAATTAAAGGAAATTCCAATACCTATAATTTAATAGTTATAGTTAAGTTATTATTAGTAAGTTATTATTTCAGATTTTTTAATTTTTGGGTTTTCGGATTTCCCAATTTGCAAATATATGAATATTCGAATTTACAAATAATCGGAAAAATTTGTTAAACAGGTTTTTCATTAATTCGGATAATTCCGAATTAACAAATTTGTCGAAATTCATTAAACAACTAATTTGGAACTAAATGAATTGCACATGTCTAAGATGCACCTGTATTTGTTACAAGGTGAGGATAACCCCACATAACCCCCCCGATACAGGGTTCCACATATCATTTTGAGGTGAAATATTTTTGGAAATTTTTTTGATCCTTTTTGTGATGTAAAACGTACAATTATAACTATGAAATAAATTATTGATCTTTTATCTTTATATGGACTTATAAAGGTGTGGCCATCAGTAGATGTATTGTGAATTTTTGGATGAAATAATTTAAGATAAACTTACTGTTCGTTTTCTGGAGCTCTTCTGATACTTTCCCCAAAAATCCCAAAATCCTCTGAATGTCACTGGAAAAGGAACCTGAAATACACAGAATGTCAGGTGAGAGCTGGCTTCCTTTTATACCAGAGGTCTCCAAACTACAGACCACTGCAAGATTTTATCTGGCCCGCAGCCAAGGTTAGTGGTCCCTCACACTCCTACAGTCTTCATTTCTCCACACCTGGACCCCAGTGCAGATTCCTCCGGTTGCGCTGTCAGTATACCATCATTTGGTTGCTAGGGCTGCTGGTATCCTACCAACCTATCAAATCCTTCCCCCAGCATTTACAGGAGGACCATTGTTCCTCCATCCAGACCTGCTATACAACCGCACTTCGGGGCTTTCAGGCTCCCAGCCACCTTGTAAGTGTATGAGGTAAGGGTGGACTCTGATGTAAGAGGGAACTCTGTAAGGACCCTGATGTCAATGGGGACTTTTATATAGGCAACAGTCTGATGGGGACTCTGGTGTAGAGGGTACTCTGATGGGACTCTAGTGTAAAAAAGGACTATAAAGGGGACTTTGATGGGGATCTGGATGTAGGGAAGACTCTCGTTTAAAGTGATATTAAAGTCTAATTTTTTTTGTTTATTAACAAACATATTATACTTACCTCTTCTTTGTTATGGTTTTGCACAGAGCAGCCCCAGGCCTCTTCTTCTCGGGTCCCCTGCTGGAAATCCTTGGGGGCAGCCGAGCTGCTGCTCTGTGTGTCCATTCAGACACCGAGCTGCAGCTTGGCCCTGCCCCCTCATTGGCTCACTGTCTTTAATTTGAAATTATGTCTGTTTAAGACGAAACCCGTCTGCTCCTAGTTCTGTTTATGCCATTGTGTCCCCTCTTGATGTCTATAAGGAATCATATTTGATATGCGCTTTTATATTTGCTGGAATTTAAGTGTTCTACATTATTTAAAATTAAACTCCTGTTATACGGTTTTACACTATGTTGAGTTTTCTGCTTTTCCTCCCTGGATTCATGTGTTAATGGAGTGATGTTGAGAATATTTATCCACCGCCAAATATGGTTCTGATGGTCCTGCATAGCTGCTTTTGAGTTTGCGGTTATACTGAAGGTGGAAGTTGAATATCCCCCCCCCCCCCCCAGTGGTCCAAAGCTTGTTTGGTGGAGAGCAGAGTGGTAATTATATACCAAGTGTTTAACACCACTGCCTGTTTAGACCCACTAGGTATAAGCCAATTGGGTCCACATGTTCCAGTAAGCCCCCACATATTCTAATGGTGGTGGATCCTTCCACAGTGGTGACCTCCTACGGTGTCTTTGGGACTTATTCATTTTTCGAGGGTCATCATTTTGGCCATCTATCTTATAGGCATAACTTGATCTCTTCACTACCTTTTTCATTCTTTTCTGGACTGCACATTTCCTAGCTCACACACCTTGTGGACATGTGTGATAGTCACTTGTTTATGACTATAGACTTTCATTATTATTTTAGTCACTTTATATGAATATCACTATTATTAATTGATGTATGTGTGTTCTTCAACAGTGGATACAGATTTTAAATATTTTTCTCTGCACTATATAATCACAATTTTCATCAATATTGTGTTTATTGCATTATACAATTTTTGTAATATTTATGTGTTTAGCGCTGCACTGATTTTTATTTATTTCTATAAACAAATGGAACAAAACAAATTAATAATAAATAATACAAATTTTTTATTATAATTGTTGTTATTTATTATTAATTTGTTATTTCGGATAATTTGCAACTTCGGATAAATTAGTATTTGTTCCGTTCTCTAACAGCCAAAATTAAAGTAAATTCCAATGCCTATAATTTAATAGTTATAGTTAAGTTATTATTAGTAAGTTATTATTTCAGATTTTTTAATTTTTTTTGAATCTCCCAATTTGCAAATATACAAATATGCGAATTTACGAATAATCGGAAAAATCTGTTAAACGGGTTTTCATTAATTCGGATAATTCCGAATGTATTTAATGAATTTGTCAAAATTAATTAAAAAATGAATTTGAAATAAAAGAATTGCACATGTCTAAGATGCACCTGTATTTGTTGCAAGGTGAGGATCACCCCACATAACCCCCCTGATACAGGGTTCCACATATCATTTTGAGGTGAAATATTTTTGGAAATTTTTTCTGATCCTTTTTGTGATGTAAAACGTACAATTGTAACTATAATATAAATTATTGATGTTTTTATCTTTATCTGGACTTACAAATGTGGGGCCATCAGTAGATGTATTGTGGATCCTTGGAGAATTTTTGGATGAAATAATTTAGGATAAACTTACTTTTCTGAGGCTCTTCTGCCACTTTCCCCAAAAATCCCAAAATCCTCTGAATGTCACTGGAAAAAGAAGCTGAAATACACAGAATGTCAGGTGAGAGCTGGCCTCCTTTTATACCAGAAGTCTCCAAACTAAAGACCCCTGCAAGATTTTATCTGGTCCACAGCTAGGGGTTAGTGGTCCCTCACACTCCTACAGTCTTAATGTCTCCACACCTGGCCCCCAGTGCAGGTTCCTCTGGTTGGAGGGGGCAATTACTGGAACCAGTCCTGTGTAACAATCATTCTGCAACAGCTGAAGGCTGGCTTCTTCTCCTCTCCCTCCCGCCAGCTCTCAGCTGCTGCAAAGAAAGCCATATAGGGTATCAGTTCCAGTAATTCCTCACCATCACTCCAATCACCCTCCCTGTGCACCATATCTTTCCCTCTGCTGCCCAGGCTCCCCTGTGTATCCCCCAGTGCTTCCGGCTTTCCTCCTCTCCTTCCCACAGGCAGCTACAAGCACGCAATAGGATCTTTCAGGACGGAGAGTAGTTGAAGGGTCCAGTAAATTTGTCACATTTACCAGTCCCTTCCATTCCTGAATGAACACAATGAGCGATTGGTACCGATCACTCACTGTGTTCAATTGTAAATAAAGCATAGTAATCTGTGTTTATTTGTGGGGGGCTGTCAGGTTGGCTTTATGGGGCCATTGATCGGACATTCCGACAACAAAATCTATGGATTTTTTCCGACAGATGTTGGCTCAAACTTGTTTTGCATGCACACGGTCACACAAAGTTGTCGGAATTTCCGATCGCCAAGAACGCAGTCACGTATACCACGTACGACGAGACTATAAAAGGGCAGTTTAGAACCAAGCACGGCACCCTTTGGGCTCCTTTTGCTAATCTCGTGTTAGTAAAAGTTTGGTGAGAGACGATTCGCGCTTTTTCAGACTCGTGGTTTTCAGATCGTTTTATGCTGTTCAGTTTGTGCTTGTGGGTTTGTATCTGGTCTTCAGTGCGTGCAGTTAGTTCGTATTTGATTATTCAGTGCGTTCTTGTCCGCTCGTTGCTGTTTTTCAGGTCGCTCTTCACAGGCCTTTCTGTTCTTCAGTGCGTTCTGTTACTTCGTTCTGAGCAGCCGACCATTTTCTAGCCATGTTGCATATACATACTCATCGTAGAGTTTGTGCTGTGAGGGGGCTTGGTGTTGGGGTCCTTACATTGACACAAGTTCAGTCCATGAACAGGGTGGGGAGGACCAAGAATTGGTTGCTCCAGCGTGCCCAGTTCTGTCATATACTTTTTCTCCGTGAGATCCGTGAGAATAATCCTGATGATTTCAGGAACTTTCTCCGGATGACGGACCCCATATTTCACCGTTTGTTGGCTTTGCTGACCCCCTATATCAGCAGGCAGGATACCTGCATGAGGAAAGCCATCACTCCGGAGCAGAGGCTAGTCGGCACCCTGCGCTACTTGGCGACGGAAGAAGCCTGCAGGACCTCAAGTTCTCGACAGGCATCTCCCCCCAGGCTCTGGGGATCATTATTCCAGAGACCTGTTCTGCCATCATCCAGGTCCTGCAGAAGGAGTATATTAAGGTAAGATTTTTATCCTTTAACATCACATTTTATTGTATTTAATGTTTGATAATATATTGTATTTCTTTCATCATACCCTAATTACCATGATTGTAATATGCTGTGAATGTCCCCTTTGTCCTCATGCATGCTGGATTTTTATTTAATTTTTTTGTCCTTCATACATATTTGCCTTCACTTACCTCCCCAGCATGCTCTCCTGGCCCTATATTCACCTCATGTAGTCACTTAACAATGTATTTTGTCAGCTCCATAGTAGTGCTTTACCCTAAATAAACCCTAAAATGTGTAAAAATGTGATTTGTGCTTTAAATTCAGGCAGAGTGCCAGAGGTTTTTTTTTTTTGGTGTCCCAAAATCATTTGGAACCCTCCCTCCCCCCAACTGCTAACTCAGCCTATACCAATCCTCTATCTGCTGACTTTGCCAAACCCATACACACTATACCCACCTCTTTTGTGGTCAGATTTATGGATGAATTCCCGAAAGCATGTAGTGCAAGAGCCTGCCTGAATACTTTCAAATGGTACTGTTTAAAGTTTTTGTATCCTATTATTATCTTGATAGGTAATAGCAGAATGTAAAAATGTGATAAAATGTGTACAGCGTGTATTTATCTCTTTGTATTATGACACTTCTTACCTGTCCAGTGGGCTGGCAATAGTGTAAAGTAAGGAGGGGCTGGCCAAAGTAATACACATTATTTAGGCATTCATCTCTCAATGAAGTGTAGAGGGTGACCTGTCCAAAACATCTCCCCCCCATAAAATTTTAAAAATGGCCCATAAGAGGGGGGGGATCTGATAGGTGGACCTTATACCTTGGTCTTTAAATACTCCCTAAAATAAATTTGATACTGATGTTGGCCAAGAATGTTTGTGTCTGTTTATGTCATGTTTATGTGCAAAATGATTAATTTCTTTTTCTTGTTTGACTCCACAGTTTCCTTCCAACCCACAGGAATGGCAGACTGTGGCCTCCTACTTTGCCCAGCGGTGGGACTTTCCTAACTACCGGGGGGGGCAATTGATGGGAAACACATCCACATCATCCCACCACCCAACTCGGGGTCATACTATTACAACTACAAGGGGTTCAATAGTATTGTGATGTTGGCGGTGGTGTCAGCTACTTATGAGTTCCTGTATGTGGACGTGGGGAAGAATGGCCGGATGTTCGATGGTGGAGTCATCGCCCAGACGGAGTTCTACAGGCGTCTCCAGAATGGCAGCTTGGACTTGCCACCTCCAGAAGACAATGTGGAAGGACTCCCATTCATCTTTGTTGCGGATGAAGCGTTTGCGCTGGGGGACCATCTTATGCGGCCATTCCCTATGAGGACCCTCACCCCGGACCAGAGGGTTTTTGATTACCGGCTGGCCAGAGCCAGAAGAGTGGAGGAGAACACGTTTGGAATCATGGCTAGCCAGTTCCGCCTATTTCTTACACCCATGCACATGGCGGAGTATAAACTGAATCATATTATCCTGGCGTGTTGTGTTCTCCACAACTTTTTAAGGAGAAATTCTGCCAACTATGCTGCCTCAGTGGGGCCCGAGGCCGGAATTCATGTAAATGAACCAACCCTGCGGGCGCTTGAGGCTAGCCGTCCTGGCTTGCCCCCCCTGAGTGCCCGCAAGGTCTGTCTTAGATACCTTGAATACTTTGTGGGTAGGGGGCCATCAATATGCCAGACAATGTCTAATACATTTTTAAAATAAAAAATTCATTTTAACTACTAAAATCTTTGGTGACATTTACTGTTTGTGTTTCTTTTAACTGACCCTGACAGAAATGTGGGGAGTCCTGAAAATGGCGTGATTGTGTAACATTATAAAGCACTGTTGGGTGTTATTTACTAAAGGCAAAGACACTTTGCACTACAAGTGCACTTGAGCCTGCACTGAAACTGCACTTGTAGTGCAAAGTGGATTTGCCCTTAGGAAATAACCCCCACTATCACTGAAAACACCAATTTTACCACAACAAAATTTTTGGAGCATTGAAACAATAATCCACACATTCTTGAGTATCAATCTTTTTAATACCAGCACAACCACATGTGCATTTATAAAAGGTTTTTAAAACAAACCAACATGTTTGTTGTATAACAATTTTTTGGTCACATTAATAAAAGTAGAAATGTCCATTTAAGGTAAAACAGGCATGTTTCAAACAAACAAGAAATACACAAATCTGTAACTTACAAAGTTCAATTTTTGTAGAAATTAAAGGCAATATCAGACATGAGTATTTATAAACTATGTTTGATATTGCGTTCAGATGGGGTGAAGTCACCCCTGGAAAAGCCAAATGTTGAAGATGCACACAAATTGCCGAATGTCAACATGTGCTAGCTGCCAGCACGGGGGATCAAGGTACGTGTTTTGGGGGTGCAACCCCTTCCTCTCAGCTACTTTATTATTGAGGAAGGGGTTGCACCCACAAAACGCCTACATTGATCTCCCGTGATGGCACATGTTGAAACACTGTGTGCATCTTCAAAATTTGGCTTTTCTATAAAATGTCAAAAAATTTAAAACATTTTGAGATTCAAAATACCACAAAAAAGGAAGGGATTTGGAGGTGTTTTAAACTCTCCATAAAACATCAATGATGGGTCGCATGCACGAGAGCTCCGATATGGCTGCCTGAGCCGTGAGCTCCGCACCACCCCTGACTAACGAGCCGCATTATCACCGCTACAGCCCACGGAGGAGTATCCCGTCTGCCCAACCGGGTACGGGAACCTTGGGGGAGCACTCAGAGATGTCCAGTCCCTCGGCACGACGGGACCTCGGCCCGCAATTCAATTCGGCGGGGGAGGACCGGAGTACCAAGATGGCCACCGACACTGAATCTATCCAGCCTCATGCAGCCTCAGGGCGCCAGAAAACAGGCCAGTACTTACCCCAGCGACTCTGACTTACGCCCAAGCGGCACAGGGCACCCCCAGCATGTCCCAGGCAGCCCCTCATGGCCTCCACAAGCACCAGGCCCCCTCCCCGGCCTACACGGAGTCCTTGATCGGCATGCATCTGGAGGAATATGCGCTATCCCCGTCCATGCCTTCTCAACTTCACCCATCTGCTAACCCGTCCCCTGGCTTTTCAGTCAGGGACATCACCACACTTCAGGAAGACCTTTTTGCTAAATTCTCTACTCTGTTAGAGAGGGGACTGGCCAACACAGCAACCCAAATCACCAACACTATTAAATCGGACCTCTCTAGTTTGGGTTCCAGAATAGAGGCCATGGAGGATAAAATTGAAAGTACAGTCTCCAGAACCAACCAAAATGCAGCGCACATTCAGACTATCCAGGAACAACTTGATACGGCCCTCTCCAGGATCGACAACCTTGAAAATTGGTCCAGAAGATATAATTTCAGAATTAGAGGCCTTCCAGAGTCCTTCACAGATATTCCTCTCACGGTTCGGGACATTATCTCAGAGCTCATCCCAAATATCCAGCCGCATCGTCTAGAACTAGACAGAGCGCACAAGGCACTAGGACCCCCCAGAAAAGATGGAACTCCCAGAGATATTATAGTAAAACCGCACTTTTATGCTGTTAAGGAGGAGGTCATGCGCCAATCTCGTCTGAAGCCTAAACTACAGCACCAGGGGCACCAGATGCAGATTTTTGCAGATTTGGCTCCATCCACCATCCACAGAAGATCGCTCAAACCACTCCTTACGGACCTAACTCAACGGGATATTAAGTAACGCTGGTCCTTCCCCTTTGCTGTGAAGTTCTCAATTCATGGTAAAACCCACTCATTTTCCAACCTTCCTGATGGTTAAAGACTGTTCTTGTCCCTGAAATTAATCTCTCAGGAGGCACCCATGGACTTCTCCACATCGTCATCGGGGTCATCCAAACGTCCCCCTCCTGCCAGTCCTGTCTCCCCCCTTTTGAACAAAGGTCCCTCTAAGAAGAGCAAGGATGGAAAACCACCGTAAGAGGTCGTTTGGATCTCCTCACTCCAATGTCCTCTCATGGGCACCTCCTTTGGGACAGTAGTTCCTTCTGTTGATGGAGCTGGAGCTCCAACCCCAAATTTTGGACTGGTTCGGTCCCCAGTTTCAGGACATATTTTGTTGCTGAAAGCCCCTCTACCACAAGTTCCCACTGTCCAGAAAGGAGAGACTTCAGCGACTTCCAGCCCAACTACAATCCAGGCTTTTCAGAAGCAGGAGTTTGGTGCCCTCTCCCTTCCTGTCGAGGTTTCGAATCCGAAGGGATCTGCTACACCTGGGAGACGGGGGTTCTCTCCCCTCCAGGACGGTTCTATGGGGATTTGAACAAATGGGTCCAAATATCTTAAGGGCCTATTCCCTTCTATTTTTTTTTTCAAAGAACCCTTACCCCCACCTCATTTTGTTTGGGCCTGTTCCCTTTTTTTCCCTCAACGCTCCCGGCCTCTCTGACCTTCCCCTCCTGCTAGGCCGGGGGGGGGGGCTGGATGGGACGGGGGCGTCGGGTGAAGGTGGCCTGTTCTACAGTTGCTACGGGTTATTATTTTTACTTGTACTCTCTGTTTTGTGAAATTGGTTGATTTCACTTTAGTTAAACATATTTTAGATGTGCAAAGTTCTTGTTTCAGACACATGTTGTCGCAAGGGTCCAGGGTGGTCCCCTCGCTCCTCCACTCATTCCCAGAGAACCGAGTGTGTTCTCTTGGTATGGGGCTTCGGTCGACCTCCAAGGGCGACCATCGTTTAACAGTTGGGGTTTGGCGGACACCCACTCCGCCACTCTCCACGGGTCTTGTTAGAAGACCCATTTCTTTGTCTTTGTTCTTGTATTTGTTTGATTTTCTCCCCTCCTTTCCCCCCCCCCCATTCATTCTTCTCCTCTCTTCTAGCCTACCAACAGGAGATGTCTCAATACCAATCATCCCCTTTCTGAAGGTAGAAGTCATCAAAAGGTAAGTGGCTGCCAGATCGATGGCCTCCCCCCTCTGTTCCCATGGCTGACAAAATATCGAAGAGAGTGGATCTCAGGGTGGCATCTCATAACGTTCAGGGCCTGAATTCCCCTAGGAAAAGGAGAGTAGCATTTAAACACTACAGATCCCTTAAACTGGATGTAGTGTTACTTCAGGAGACGCACTTTCCGATTCGATACAACCCCAAGTTCCTCCACTCATACTATCCATTCTTTTACCTCGCAAATGCACAAAACAAGATGAAAGGGGTAGCAATTCTTTTCTCAAAAAACAGCACATTTTCCGACATTTCTGATTTTAGAGATCCAGAGGGAAGGTTTATTCTTGTAAAGGGCACTTTAGAGGGAGTTCTATATTCTATAATTTCTTACTACGCCCCTAATAAGGGTCAAGCCACTTTTTCCAGAACCTCTTTACAGCTCTAAACCCCCTCCTGGAGGGCAAGGTCATTTTCAGGGGAGACTCCAATGTGGCTTTTGACCAAGGTTTAGATAAAACGAAGCCCCCTAAAGACCAGCTTACGCGCCCTACGAAACTAAGCACCAGAATAGCCAAAATACTACACACCCATGGCTTAGTAGACATTTGGAGGGAACTGAACCCCAAAATTAGAGACTTTACACACTTCTCCTCCCCCCACCAATCCTACGCCAGGATTGACCACATACTTATTCCTACAAATCTCATTCCTCTGACTAATAAGGCTTCTATTTTGGACACAGCATGGTTGGACCATTCATTGGTCCTCCTTTCCCTGAAAAATATTCTTACGGGGAAACGGGGCTCATACTAGCGATTGAATGAGTCACTCCTTAGCGACCCAATCCATACCAAGGTGATAGCTGATGCCATCAAAGAATACTTTCATCTAACTGATGTAGACAACATCTCTCCCGAGACCCTATGGGCTGCCCACAAGGCTACCACTCGAGGTGAGCTCATCCGGATAGCGACCCAGGTCAAGAAGGAGCGTCTGATTGACATCCAAAGGTTGGAAAAATCCTTTGTAACCTTAAAAGCCGATCACAAGAAACACCCATCTAAGGTTTTAACAGACCGTCTAGATGCGATTAGGCTCGAGCTTAATCTAGCATTAACAGCCAAAGTGGAGAAACAAATCCGCTAGAGCGGTGCCAAATATTACTGCCAAAAAAATTGGGCCGATGTTAGCCGCAAAGCTTACTCCCAAATACTCCTCTCATACTTTCCCCAAACTGCATATAGCAGGTCAGCCTCCAACAGCTAACCAAATTAAAATCATGACTGCCTTCCATGAGTTTTTCTCCAAACTTTATAATTCTACCCAAACAGAGAGAGGCTCCTTGACCAATTCTTTTCTTCAGAACCTCCAGTTGCCCTCCATTTCCATGGAACACAAAGATTTAATGGACGAAGCCTTCTCCGTGGAGGAGATTAGGGAGGTTATCAAAAGTCTTAAGACTGGCTCAGCTCCAGGTCCTGGCTGTCTATCAGTCCCCTACTACAAGACATTCGGCGAAATTTTGGCCCCTCACATGGCAAAATATTTTAATTCTAAAAGCTTAGGCTCCCGACTAGATCCACACTTGAACACTGCGTTCACCTCAGTAATCCCCAAACCCAACAAAAACCATGAGGAAGTTGAAAATTACAGACCCATCTCCCTAATTAATAATGACCTGAACATTTTGACAAAAATTCTTGCCAACCGTCTAGCATCCTTTATTAAATTTTATGTTTATAAAGACCAGGTGGGTTTCATTCTGGGCAGGCAAGGGCCAGACCAAATTAGGAGAGCGGTCGACATTGTTTCCATTCTCCAATCTAATTGGGTAGGGGGCCCCAAGCAAGAAGGAATGATCCTATCACTGGACTTATATAAGGCCTTCGATTTGATCAAATGGCCTTATCTTTTTTCCCTACTGAAGAAGTGGGGTTTTGGGACCAGTTTTTTAGGGGTCCTTCGATCCCTGTACTCGACCCAAAAGGTGGTGATCCGCCTACAAGGCCAGTATTCCAACCCCCTTAATATAGCAAGAGGCACTAGTCAGGGCTGCCCTCTCTCCCCTCTAATTTTTGCCATGGCGATCGAAACACTGGCAATAGCAATAATATCTAATCCCAACATTCATGGTGTGTCCTGTGGGAGCCAAGTCCACAAATGCGGCCTATTTGCGGATGATATGCTCCTTTTCATCACGTCCCCGATCACCTCGCTCCCAAACCTTTGCAAACTCCTGAAGGAGTTCTCAATGATTTCAGGGTTAAAGGTTAACTACTCTAAGTCATATGCCTTAAACATTTCCCTCAAGACAGACACAGTAGTCGCACTTCAAAGTGCCTTTGACTTTAGGTGGAGCGACTACTCCATTGATTACCTAGGGATTAAACTCACAGCTAAAATGGAACAATTATACTCTGCTAACTTCCCTCAAACATACCATAAGCTTGAAGCTGACTTAGGGAACTGGACAAAGGGGAGGTATCCTGGCTCGGGAGAATCCACGCTATTAAGATGACATTACTACCAAGACTCATCTACCTCTTCAGGGCCCTTCCAATAAACATTATTAAGGACCATTTTACCTTATTGCAAGGAAAAGTCAACAAATTCATATGGGGGGTAGAGGACATAGAATCCAGCAAAGATCCCTATTCCTACCCAGACCACAAGGGGGTTTGGGGCTGCCCCAGCTATTCTGATATTTTCAAGCTGCCAGGTTAGCCCAGCTCTCTGCAGTCTACTTTAAGGCTGAGAAACCAGACTGGATTCAAATAGAAAGACAGGCCGCTCCATCCTACACCCTTGACTTCCTACTCAGGGTTCCCCCAAGACAGCGTCCCCCCAATCCTCTCCCCTTCTCTCTCTCAATCATTGAAAATCTGGGACAATTTGAGAAACAACCCTGCATTAACCTTGAGTAGCCGCCCCCAGCGCACATTTTCAACAATTACGACTTTACTCCGGGCCTGGACATTAAAGCCTTTAGATGGTGGTTGGACAAGGGGTTGTATCGAATTGGACACTACTTCACTTCCAATGGCCCTATTTCCCTTGAATTTTGTGTGAATCAACTATAAATCCCTAATTCAGAATGTTATAGATTTTACCAAATAAGACACTTCCTTGTTCACATTTGGGGGGGAGAAAACCTCGCCTCCCAAATTCACACCATGCAAATTATGGTGTGGGCAGTCCACAGAACAGAGGGGCAGAATCTCCATCATCTATCAGTCACTGTCTCATCAATCCTTAAAGACCCCATACATGCTCCCTTGGGAGAGCGACCTATCCCTCCACTGGGACATAGAGATATGGAGGGTCTCCTTTAATAGATCCTATAAGGGCATTAAGAATATCTCCCTGATAGAATCCAGCCTCAAGGTCATTACTAGATGGTACCTTACCCCGGACAGATTGGCCAAAATGTTCCCGTCAGCAGACCCCAGGTGATTCCGAGGGTGTCAACTCTCAGGCTCTATGGCCCACATATGGTGGAAATGTCCGAGATTAAGGCCCTACTGGAGCAAGATTTTCTCCCTGATTCGAAAAGTTACGAAAGTTCAGATCCCGAAAACCCCAGCCATACCCCTCCTTAATGCAAATTTACCCAAAACAGACGCATAAATTAATACATTTCATCCTCCTTGGTGCCAAGCTCAAAATTGCCAAAGCTTGGAAACAACCCAAGGTTTCCGTCAAGGCTGCTACACGTAAAATATCTTGGATTATGTCCCAAGAGAAACTCTCCAGCATTCTCCACAACACCAAAACGCAATTTGAAGCTACATGGGAACCTTGGGCCCAGTATATGGGCATTTCCCTTATACCAGGAGTTCAACCGTAAATTTCTTCGGTTCACCGGGGGACGCGTGGTCCTCTCCCATTGATAGGCTCTCTACTTTTTCCCTCTCTTCTCCACCCCTCTCTTTTCCTCTCCTCTCCCCTCTTTACACCCCCCTTCTGCTGAACCCTCTAAGGTACACGGAAAGTTCCCCAGACTTCAGTGCAATTAGTCCTGCATTGGGAGGTCTCACCCTTTGGGGCTAGCAAATCAGGTCATAGCAACCTTATTGTTTATCCTAGATCCCAGGCCTATCTGGCGAAGATTTGATATTGGTGGCTCGTTGAGATTCAGCTGGGCACAGCGTGATCCCTTTTGAGGTGCTGGCAGAACCTCTCCTTGCCCCTCCCCATTATTGGCCGCAGGTCAGGCAGATAAGACATAATTGGAAGAGTTACAGTAGCTTCTAAGGTACCTGTCAATGTGTCTGATGTTTGCTTGATTCTTACTTTATGTTTTAGGCTTATCTTGTACCCCCCAAAGGGGAATGTAATGTAATGTTTTGCTTTACTTTACTTTATTTTATATTGTTTATCTTTTTGGAAAATCAATAAAACTTTTTGAAAGAGAAAACATCAATGATGTTCTTCATTTTGTTTTTAACATCATTGATGTTTTTCTGGATGTTTTCCAAGTCCCTATTACACCCCATGATCTCCCCGATCAGGATCTGTGCACTTTCACTGGTGAAATAACCTGGATCCACAACATCACGATCACCTAAGAATATAGAAAAAAAACATACCATGTATTATAAATATGCCAACATCCATCTCTTACCTGAGCCTGTGGTCGCAGACACTCACCTGTTGTGGTGACTATTTTTATTACATCTCCCTCCTCCTCCTCCTGTTGACTTTGGGGGATTTCACCTTCTTCCTGAGGTGGGGGGTCCCTGGTCTCCTCGGATGAGTGATGTCCTCTGAGTCTTTTCTCCCCTATGTAAAAAAAAATAGGTATACTTAGCACACAGATATTTGATGGAGAAATAGGAATATGAAACATTGCTTGGAAGTGGGGTACAATTGTCTGTTTTAGCAGAGTTCCAAGATGAAGAAAATTTTTTTTTCCTTTGTCAAGCTTGAATACTTACCTATTTTGTACAAGCTTCACAGATGGAGACACCCCCATAGTATACACTGGAGCGCCTGTGTGGGCCCCCTAATAAAAAGGGTGTTCTGGTGTCCCACACTAGTGATCCAGCATCCAGATGTGTAAACTGCTGCTGAGTGTCCTCTCCTTACACAGAATCTAGTTTGCATTACATTCTAGTTACAAACCCATCTAGACACTAAAATTATTTTAAGAGAAGTAGGCTAGCAAAAATGTATTCAAATGCATATGGCCAAAACAATGGTGTTTTCTAGGCTGAACGAACAATGTTTCATACGAACAATGTGCCCATGAACATGAAAGTTGCCATTTTAAACTGTACAACAGTAAAGAAAAGTACATGGAGGAGCACGAACGTAATAAAAATAAAGAATAGGAACACAGGACAACTACTTACTTATTTGCAGCACTCTCCTGATACTTCTGTACTGCTCATGCTCCCTTAATTTGAGGTCCGACCACCGCTTCCTGAGTTGATCCTTCGATCGACGTACCCCAAAATCCCGGTGCAGACTTTTGACCACTTTCGCCATTATCTTGGCCTTTCTGACATTTGGGTTGGGGTAAGGTCCATACTTCCCATCATAGTCAGCTCTCTTCATTATGTCGACCATCTCCAACATCTCCCCAAAGGACATATTTGAGGCCTTAATTCGTCTCCTCTGGGATCCAGACGTTTCTGGCTCCGGGCTTTACGCCTCCTCCTCGTTGCTGTAATTAACACGCACCTGCTGTGTCTCTGCCATGTGCTCTTCCCCCACTGCACCGAACAAGAAGGGGCAGGGAATAGACTAGAAAGAACGTCGGGGGCGGGCGGAGTTTCACGCATGCGCAGTGTATATAAAGCGTAACACGCGTGCGTAGTACGTACGATCTGTGAGCGGAGGAAGGAGTATCGGAGGCGCCGATCATGATAACGAAGGTAAGATTTAAATTTGGGCCTATACTGCTTCTAGATTGAGGCCTGTATTTAGACAAGTGTAGAAGACTTTAGGCTGACATTCGGGTTTGTCTGGTGTTGTGTCTTGCAGTGAAAATGAACCTAGTCAATGATCAGGACTTTATGCCAATCTTCATAGATATGTTCAGGGAGCTGCCCTGTCTGTGGCAGGTAAACCACCCTGATTATAAAAATCAAACAAAGAGGAAGGCAGCGCTGGATAAATTGCTGCAATTTGGGAAGCCGGTGATCCCCACGACAGACATCACCTATTTGAAGATCCTAATTGGTGGCATGAGGAGCACTTATCTAAGGGAGTGCAAGAAGGTCCAGGATTCCCAGAGATCAGGAGCAGCAGATGACATTTATGTCCCCAGGCTGTGGTACTATGACAGGCTGCATTTTCTAGCAGATCAGACTGAACCCAGGCCAGCACTCTCCACTCTTCCTTTCACGCTTCTTTCCACCTCAGCTGAGGCTTCTGACACCCAACCTGGGCCTTCCAGGCAGCAACATGTGGAGGAGCCCAGCTTGAGCCAGGTATAGCATTCTTCTAAATATTTCTGGTTGTCCAATCAATGATGTTAAATAGATGTTAGTTTGGAGTACTAATTTCTGATTGTGATTGATGAAGCAAAAACTAAAACGATGTCCCTTTTTCTTACACAGGGAAGTCTCAGCCAGAAGGTGGCCAGACCAAGCAGGCTGCCCAATACCCAGGTCCCTCCCCTCCGCCTTCAAAGACAAAGTGGCAGGAAGAGGAGTAACCTGGAGGGGGCTGCAATAGGCCTCTTTTGGAAGGCTACTGAGGCCCTCAGAACACCCCACAGTGTGGAAGAGGATTTTGCAGAGCTAACTACCTGCAAAATTATGCAGATGGAGGAGGGCCAACGACTCTTATGTGAGTTTGTCAGTTTGGAAGCTCTAAATAAGGGGTTGAGGGGCCAACTCACACGTGAAACCCACATTTGTCAGCTCACCCATGGTCCTCCTCCTCCTCCAGGTCCTCCTCCAGGTCCTACTCCTCCTCCTGCCACACCTCCAACACCAGAGCCACAGCGTGGAAGGAAGCATCTAAGGAAGACCAGAGGGTGATGGTCTGGGTTCAGTCTGGTCTGACAAAAGATGCAGGCTCTTGTATGACCACAGCCTGGGGACATACATGTCATCTGCTGCTGTTCATGATCTCTTGGACTTCTGAACCAGACTGCACTCTCTTAGATATGGACTCCTCAGGCCACCAATTTTGCTGTAAAATAATTGATGTCTGCCCTGGGGGTCACAGGCTTCGCCAATTTATAATGTTTATCCAGCATTTCCTCCCTCTTTGTTTGGTTCTGAGCCCATAATAAAAGGAATTTTTGTTTCAATTATACTCGCCTATGTGTGTTTTCCTTCAAAAAGGACAGTTTGTTTGTGAGGAGGCAGGTACATTTCTAAAATACAATGTGAAATTAACAAGAGACACCAACACCAAGCAATCTCCTTGAGATTAAATAATACAAGATAACAATGGTGTTGTGGTAACTTGACACACAAAACACACCCAAAAATATTCTGGAGTAAAAAAATAAATAAAAAAAATAAAAACAAGTTAAGGCTTGAAAAAAATACCACCAAAAAAAACATATATCTTTCTTGTCAGATGTGACAAATCAAAATATATTGATGAAATCACGATAAATAATAAAGAAAGAAGTTTGTGAGAAGTCTGTGTGAATATGAGCAACAAAAATACTTCATTCTTCTCTCATTATAAAGGAGAACAGAGTGCGCTGCATTAAACAATTTTAAACATTGCAGCCTGAGGAAAGTGCTATATCCATTCCGAACGCTAATTTTACCAGACCGAGCAGTTCCGTCTCGGAATTTATTCTGAGCATGCGTGGCACTTTGTGCGCCGGAATTGGCCACACACGGTCGGAATTGACGCGATTGGATTTTGTTGTCGGAAAATTGTATAGCCTGCTCTCAAACTTTGTGTGTCGGAAAATCCGATGGAAAATGTCCGATGGAGCCCACACACGGTCGGAATTTCTGACAACACGCTCCGATCGCACATTTTCCGTCGGAAAGTCTGACCGTGTGTACAGGGCATAAGAGCGGCCCTGGTGCCATGCATGGCCTGTTTACAGATCCACAATATTTTGAAATAAAAAAAATCACTTGTTTCACAGTATAGCATTGGCTTTCCTACCCTACTCTGAGAATAGATACTTCCGTTGTTGAAGGTACATCAGATGACCTCATGGTCCTGGATGACAGTAGCAGGGTGGATCTCATACCTTATGCCGTGTCCTTGCCTTACCATGGTAACACATATACTACAAGATGGTTTACTGGATAGTGAGTAAAGTTGTGATATGCAGCTATATAGCCTCTGTCATCCTTAAGGATCACCCACTATCTATTGTGGGACAACAGAAGAGGGCTAATAGAACGGTATGACTTTTTTATGTTAAAGGGATAATCCCCCAGACCCCGCCAAGTGTTTCACAGAGCCTGAGGAAGTGGAATATATGGAACCCACAAAATGCATTGTGACATAACCATTGAGATCATTATACACTCACCATTCCTCATCTGTGACATTTCCTCACTGATACTTTTATCTGAGGAGAAAATAGAAAACCATGTCAGATAACATTCTTTGATGTTGGGGAACTCACATACACCAAATACAGTTTAAAAATATAAAGATATGGTCCCCAGATTGCACAGACGTGGTCTGGTTGTTGTCCATCTTTACAGTGGTCATTATAAGGCCCCATTGAATAACATTTAATCTTTTTGGAATTTTGAAGTTGACCTGTCATATATTTTCATGGCAGCTGCACCATTCTGAGTAATGTGTCAGTGTAACCCCTCCAGGTATTTATGACCTCTCACAGACAACACAAAACTTCCCCTGATAATGCCCTCACCAGCTTCTCTGTCCAGAAAGACAGAGCCATCTTTGTTCAGACACCATCCATCTTTAACTGCAGACTTTCAGCTTTAATTTGAGGGTATTTACATCCAAATCAGGTGAACGGTGTAGGAATTACAACAGTTTGTATATGTGCCTTACACTTTTTAAGGGACCAAAATGAATGGGACAATTGGCTGCTCAGCTGTTCCATGGCCAGGTGTGTGTTATTCCCTCATTATCCCATTTACAAGGAGCAGATAAAAGGTCCAGAATTTATTTCAAGTGTGCTATTTGCATTTGGAATCTGTTGCTGTCAACTCTTAATATGAGATCCAAAGAGCTGTCACTATCAGTGAAGCAACCCCATATTGTACCCTTCCTAGTAGCACTGCATAATTTTTTTTTAAAACCAGGTACAGTAAAAGGGGGTATCTCCCTTATATATGCATATATTATTAAAACTGACACATTTATGGCCTGGGAAAAAGATATCAGCACAGTCTATATTCTTGATCAATGGCACCACGCCATATCAGCGACATATACCTATTCTAGGAATGCTAATCTCTGGGAATTAATGCACAAAATGAATCTAAGATGGTGCCCAACACCCTACCGCCTATCCAAATTTTACCCTCATACGTCCAACCTTTGCTGGAGAAATTGTGGACAAGTAGGCACATTATTCCATCTTCTATGGTCATGTAAATCTTTGGCCAAATTCTGGCCTCATATTTTTTCACCTAATATCCAAAATCACTGCTATACCATTGCAAATATCCCCTGGATTGGCCTTGTTGAATTTAGATATAGAAAAAATCCCCAACCCCTTGAAAAATTTAGTGGTCAACGTTCTATTAGCTGCCAGACTAGCACTGGTAAGACAGTCTCCCTTGGTCCTTGCAGTAGATGAAGTGGTAAACCTAGTTCAACAGTAGGGATGAGCCGAACACCCCCCTGTTCGGTTCACACCAGAACATGCGAACAGGCAAAAAATTTGTTCGAACACGCGGACACCATTAAAGTCTATGGGACACGAACATGAATAATCAAAAGTGCTAATTTTAAAGGCTTATATGCAAGTTATTCTCATAAAAAGTTAAAAAACAAATATTGCGCTTACACTAATTGACATAAGCTGCGACTAAAAAGTAGTAAACCATAAATCTTATAAAAATCAAAAAGTCGCGCTAAAAGCTGAGGGTGGCAACAGGCAAGTGCCTAGAAAGCCTCAGAAAAATATGAGGGTGGGTAGTGATCACTGAGTGAATACATTTTAGAGAAGTGCTAGTCTATGTATATATGCACTATAAAGGTAAACAAAACTAAAAATAGCAATTAGTTGATGGGACACAGATATTGTTTACTATGTCCGTGTGGAATAATCAATATTGCGTGATTCAATAAATGACAGGTGAGTATCTCAAATATCAAAAAGGGTAATAGTGTGACAAATCTATGACTATGGAAACTGAACCATAATTTATATAGAAAAACAGTATAGAAATAAAGAAAAATAAACCCAAAAAATGTCCATGGCTCAACAAAAACAGTATTGATTAAGTCCATCCAAGCTAAATAGCATGCATGAAATAAAGATTGTCTCCAAGTGCTCAGTGTATACTGGAACAAAAACTTGCTGTAGTGAAAATAGGGTGCATAGACAGACCTCCACCTCTTGAAAAAATGCTGCCTCTTACTAGATAGAATTGGTCTCTTAATTACAGGAGACCTAAAGGGTGGATGGCTGCAACCCCAGCCAAGGATCTTTAAAGCAGGCACTTAGCGTCCGAATCCAGGGACTCTCTCCAACTCACATCAGCATAAAATGGAAGTGTCCCCATGCAAAAAACAAAGTGCTCCACATAGCATAAAATCCAGCGTTTTATTGAATATAAAAATAAAGATTACACTTACAGAATCATTGTTGTTTATAAGCGTATAAGAAAAAGCCGGCCGGCTCCAAGGTAACCGGTGTCTTCCGGGTATGTGAATCGCGGTGTCGTCGGGACGTAGCTCCTCCTCCCTACGTCGTTTCGTCACAACAGGACGTGGTCACGGGACTTAAATAACGGAGGGCGAGGCCACCCGATGACCCCACCCCCCTCTGACGCATGGTGACTTCCCTGTCCGCCCCCTCTGATGTCACGGGGAATGCCACAGGGAAGTCCCCATCAAGTCCCCGTGCGTCAGAGGAGGGCGGGGTCACCGGGTGGCCCCTCCCTCCGTTATTTAAGAACCATCAGAAGAGGAGAAGCATCACACAGTGGGAGCCTCCCACCATGCTGGATGCGGAGCGGCCCAGAAGATGAAGGGAAGAAGTCTCCGGCGCCGTGGAGGAAGATGCCGGATGAGAACACTGGAGGAAGAACCAGAAGAAGAAGAAAATGGAGGAAGAAACCAAAGGAAGATAGAAGATAGAAGAAAGAAAATAGAAGATAGAAGAAAGAAGATAGAAGAAGCATTTAAATAAAGAAATTGTCAAAAACTGTATCTTGTAATTTTTAACATTTTTGACAGTTTTTTTGTGAAATGGTAGGGGTACTTTTGTACCCCCTTACCATTTCACACAGGGGGGGCAGGATCTGGGGGTCCGCCCGCAGACCCCCACAACCACTGGGCAAGGGTTGTGGGGATGGGGCCCTTGTCCCCATCAACATGGGGACAAGGTGTTTTGGGGGCTACCCCAAAGCACCCTCCCAATGTTGAGGGCATGTGGCCTGGTACGGTTCAGGAGGAGGGGCGCTTTCTTGTCCCCCCCTCTTTTCCTGCGGCCTGCCAGGTTGCGTGCTCGGATAAGGGTCTGGTATGGATTTTTGGGGAGACCCCATTTTTTTTAATTTTGGCGCGGGGTTCCCCTTAAAATCTATACCAGACCTGGTTCGGGGTTCCCCTGTGGGGAATTCCATGCCATTTTTATCAATGAACTTTTATGTATATTGTCGGACTGGCAATTCATTAATAGCCGCAAGTAGTTTTAAACGTCTTTTTTTCCTTTGAAATGTCATTTTGCTGTTAGACTGTTCTAAACACGGGAAACATGCGCCCCTTTACAGGCATACTATAGACACCCCCAGGTACGAAATTTAAGGGAATATTACACTTTTATTGTTTCACTTTAAGCATTATTAAAATCACTGCTCCCGAAAAAATGGAAGTTTTTAAAAATTCTTTTTGCATTGATACATGTCCCCTGGGGCAGGACCCGGGTCCCCAAACACTTTTTATGACAATAACTTGCATATAAGCCTTTAAAATGAGCACTTTTGATTTCTCCCATAGACTTTTAAAGGATGCTCCTCGGCTTTCGAATTTGCCGCGAACACCCCAAATTGTTCGCTGTTCAGCGAACTGGCGAACAGCCGATGTTCGAGTCGAACATGAGTTTGACTTGAACTCGAAAGCTCATCCCTATTCAACAGTATTATTCAGTATAGCCTGATGAAGGAGCATGCATGCTCCGAACGCGAAGCACCGCCCGCCTCACCCTGCTCCTTGAAGTGAAGATGCAGGTCAGCACGGCGCTCCACGGAGGATCCATGACCGACATCCTGGCCGCCCGGAGGCTCTGAGGATCCTCGGCACCACCGGAACAGCTACCAGGACCCAGATCACAGGACTCACATCCCAGGAACCCCCCCACTGGCCCATGACAACCACATCCCCCGAGAGCACGCGGATGAAACTACTTTACATGCTGGTTTTTAGCAACTCAAATGTGAGTGTTTTTATCTATTGTAATAATTATTTTTAACATACATGCTGCACTTAGAGGGTGCCGTCCTTCTTTCTTTTTTATTATTCATTTGCAAATGTATGCACTAGCTTCAAATTCTCTAACTGTTGCAACTGACATATGGAGACCTTGGGTAGAATGGTACAACAAACAAAATATCAAGTAGTTCGATCAAACCATACCTAATGACATGATTTCAATCATAGGTGGTAACCTCTGACCCATACTATTTATTTTATTTGTTTTATTTTTTTCTCAGTTGTGTTACTTGTTAAGTTTTCATGAATTTTCCTCTTGTTAAAAGTATGTTACACAACTTGTAAGGTTCTCCGGGTGCGGGCTTGCGCCTCTCAGTGTGGACACTTGGGAACCTATTTTTTGTATTGATATACCAACGTTTGTATACTTTTTTTATGCAAACTCTCAGTAAAAATGTATTGAATTATTATTATTATTATTATTATTATTATTATTATACAGGATTTATATAGCGCCGACAGTTTACACAACGCTTTACAACATTAGGGCAGACAGTACAAGTACAATATAATTCAATACAGGAGGAATCAGAGGGCCCTGCTCATTAGAGCTTACAATCTAGGAGGGAGGGTCAAGTTATACAAAAGGGTAATAGCTGTGGGGGATGAGCTAATGGAGAAAATAGTGCAGTTGTTAGATGGAGGCAGGATAGGCTTCTCTGAAGAGGAAAGTTTTCAGGGATAGCCTAAAGGTGGATAAATTTGGAGACAGTCTGACAGATTGGAGTAGCGAATTCCAGAGGATGGGCGAGGCTCAGAGAAGTCCTGGAGGTGGATATGGGAGGAGGTGATGAGGGAGCTAGAGAGCAGGAGGTCTTGGGAGGAACGGAGATGGCGATTAGGTTGGTATTTTGAGACTAGGCTAGTGTTGTAGCTGGGGGCAGAGTTGTGGATGGCTTTGTAACTTATTGTTAGTATTTTGAATTTAATTTGTTGGGTGAGTGGTAGCCAGTGGAGGGATTGGCAGAGAGGGGTAGCAGACACTGAGCGGTTTGTAAGGTGGATGAGTCTGGCAGCAGCATTCATGATGGAGTGAAGGGGGGATAGTCTATTTAAAGGTAAGCCAATAAGGAGGGAGTTGCAATAGTCAAGGCGAGAGATAACCAGGGAGTGAATCAGGAGCTTTGTGGTTTCATTGATAAATTATAAAGGGCAAAAACTAGCCAATTTCTCACTCAGCATTTACAGATTTACATTTTTTATATTTGCCTTTTATAATTTTTTAGTGATGAGTTTGACACCGCAGATTCTGATTAAGGGGTAAGTTTATGAACATAATCAAAGTTCAGATGCCAAATCCAAATCCCAATATCCCAATAAAATATTCACAGGAATATATCCCAAGATACTCACAGGAAATGAACAGGAAAGTTGTGAGGGTGACCAAAGTCATGAAGGCCAATATCAGGAGGACCCCCAGGATCAGTATCACCCGGTACTGTGTATTCTTTGCAGCCGGAATCTCTACAGACAGAGAGGATAGTGAATAATCCTGCGTGTATCAGCCGGTATAATAATCCTTCAGAATTCTTATCTCACATAAAAACATTTTATATTCATCCCGGATCATCTGTGTGCTCAGTCCCTTCATACAAATCCGTAATCTTGTACTATACCTGTTTTTTTTAAGGACTAGTGTCAAATGTAGAGCTTTAATAAGGACACCACCACTCGCTGTTTCTTCTTTTTAAGGGCTTTGTTTGCCCATTTTTATTAAAAGCATATTCAGCAAACAAACATAGGTTTCCCTCACAGGGGTTTCAGCATTCCCTTTTCCATCAACAAAGCGACATTCAGCCTAGTTGGCTCTCACTTGCAGCACTTCTACTCTGGCCTTACGCCAGACCCTTGTCTTTCTCCTACAGACTATTTCACCGACCAACTTGGTGCACACAGCTAGCAGCTGCTTGCTGCACTGGCTCCCCTGTGGATCCCTCCTGACTCCTGGCCAGACTTCCTATCTGCCAGGGTAGAGCCCAGAACCATGGTCCGGTTACTACCATGTTTCCCCGAAAATAAGACCTAGCGTTATTTTCCAGGAGGGCTGCAATATAAGCCCTACCCGAAAATAAGCCCTAGTATAAAATGCTTGCAAAATCCTATAATCCACTATATTACAGTAGTATATAATGTACAACGTGTGTGTTTCTGTAATATAAATGCGGGGAAGAGAGCTCCAGCGGGTCACAGAAGCGCAGAGCGGCGCTATAAATATATAAGGTATTTGGCACAATTATAATACAGAAACACACACATTGTACATTATATACTACTGTAATAGAGTGGATAATAGGATTTTACAAGCATTTTAACACACTGGGGATTCCTGTCAGGCAGGGAGAGAGAGGGGGAAAGAAGACAGCACATTACATGGTAAGACCTACCCCGAAAATAGGCCCTACTGTCTCTCTTGTTGCCAAAATTAATAAAAGACCCGGGCTTATTTTCGAGGAAACACAGTACTAAAAGCCCAACAAACACCTGACTAATCAGTATGCTGGCTGTTCTCAAAATCAGGACCCAGGACTAGGGATTTCATCCCAACCGGATCTCTCAGAAATCCCCGAGCTCCAGGTCCCAAAGTGGACTTTGCAAAACACTCAGGAAACTGAAAGGCCAGTTTCCTCTTCGTGTTACAAGCTCCCTGGAGACCCCTGGATAGGATCCTAAATACACCTACGCATGTATAAAGTACACAGTATCAGGGACAACCAACTATCAATAGTAAGAGTATAAATCTGTTTATTAAGATGCAATAGGACCATGATTAGTAAGAACAATAATTATTGTAACAACCAAGTGTCCTAAATGCTCTCGCCCTCTGCACGAGGAACACCTCCACCGCGCCAAAGTCACCCCCTAAAACTATTGAAAACAATAAATAAACACCAGTGAAAGTGATTAAAAAGAAAATATATAAACTAATCAATATGGGAAATGTGGAGCTGCCCCCTTAAATCATAATAGGAAACAATAATTAATTAATTTAATCCTAAATATCGGTTATATACCAAAAAATGGTGAGCCGACACATAGGGTAAATTAGAAGGCGCTCAGAAACACTCCAGATGTAACTGGCTATACCACCGCGGAGGAAATGCTGGACGAGAACGCCGGAGGAAGAACCAAAAGAGCCAGAAGAACCAGAAGAAGATGAAGGAGAAAGAAGAAGCATTTAAATAAAGGAATTGTCAAAAACTGTCTCTTGTCATTTTTAACATTTTTGACAGTTTTTTAGTGAAATGGTAGGGGTAAGTACCCCCTTACCATTTCACACAGGGGGGGGCCGGGATCTGGGGGTCCCCTTGTTAAAGGGGGCTTCCAGATTCCGATAAGCCCCCCGCCCGCAGACCCCCACAACCACCGGCCAGGGTTGTGGGGATGAGGCCCTTGTCTTCATCAACATGGGGACAAGGTGTTTTGGGGGGCTACCCCAAAGCACCCTCCCAATGTTGAGGGCATGTGGCCTGGTACGGTTCAGGAGGGGGGGGGCGCACTCTCGTCCCCCCCTCTTTTCCTGCGGCCTGCCAGGTTGCGTGCTCGGATAAGGGTCTGGTATGGATTTTTAGGGGGACCCCACGCCGTTTTTTTTTTTTTTTTTGGCGCGGGGTTCCCCTTAAAATCCATACCAGACCTGAAGGGTCTGGTATGGAATTTAGGGGGAACCCCACGTCAATTTTTTTTTTTAATTTTGGCTGGGGTTCCCCTTAATATCCATACCAGACCTGAAGGGCCTTGTATGGAATTTAGGGGGACTCCCACATCATTTTTTTTTTTTTTTTTTTGGTTCGGGGTTGCCCTGTGGGGAATTCCCATGCCGTTTTTATCAATGAACTTCTATGTGTATTGTCGGCAATGCAATAGCCGCGGGTAGTTTTAAATGAGTTTTTTCCTTCCAAATGTCATTTTGCTGTCAGACTGTTCTAAACACAGGAAACATGCGCCCCTTTACAGGCATACTATAGACACCCCCCAGGTACGAAATTTAAAGGGATATTACACTTTTATTGTTTGACTTTAAGCATTAATAAAATCACTGTTCCTGAAAAAACGTCCGTTTTTAAAACTTTTTTTTGCATTGATCCATGTCCCCTGGGGCAGGACCCGGGTCCCCAAACACTTTTTATGACAATAACTTGCATATAAGCCTTTAAAATTAGCACTTTTGATTTCTCCCATAGACTTTTAAAGGGTGTTCCGCGGCATTCGAATTTTCCGCGAACACCCCAAATTGTTCGCTGTTCGGCGAACTTGCGAACAGCCAATGTTCGAGTAGAACATGAGTTCGACTCGAACTCGAAGCTCATCCCTAATTATCACGTGCTTGCTCCTTATGGGTGGTTGAGTTGAAGCCGTGTCTGGATTTACATATTACATTTTATACTCCCATGTGTTCTACACTTTATACCTATTTTGCGGTATAGGATTGAGATGCCATATCTAGGGTCTCTTTCCTAATACACCTGGCAGACTAGAAAGTCTGGAGGTCATTTACATTATTGTAAATAGTGTTCTGATATTTTAACAATCAACATGTATGTGTATGTAGATGAAATTTATGGGTTATACTACCACTATTAATTATTGTTCTTAATTAATTTAATCCTAAATATCAGTTATATACCAAAAATGGTGAGCCGACACATAGGGTAAATTAGAAGGCGCTCAGAAACACTCCAGATGTAACTGGCTATACCACCATTAATGACAATATCTGGTGATTAGCAAGTTCCCTGGATGTAAAGAATATATAAAATATATATATGTGTGAAATATATATATCGGTGTATCTGCAATGTGCAATGATGGTGATGCCCTCTATCAAAGAATCAGTCACCTAAGTGTGACACACCTCTAATGAGCAAAAAACTATATACAAATAAAATTATATACCTTGCAGCATACAATAGTGGTGACACCCTCTAATAATATTGGTGATCTGAGTGTAACACGCTAAATTAACAACATGCCTCAGAAGTACATGTAAATAAGAACATGACAAAATGTGCTACCACAAAATATAATGGTGATGTGATCTAATTGGTGAATCAATCATCTGAGTGTATCACACCCCTATTAGTCAACAGATTGACTAGGTGTAATTGATCAGGGTATGACTAGTAATATACAATAATGGTGACACCCTCTACTAATGGGTCAATTATCTGTGTATGGCACACCAGATAAATGGCGGACCCCACATATATAAAAACCTGCAAAAATAAAATAAAATAAAAAATAAAATATAAATATAGAATATGACCTCTATACTGTGAAAAAAAGTGGTGAAAAAACATATATAAGTGACAGCAATATAAAATTTGTGCATGTAGTTCAATTCATGCTGCAAAGTTCAAAACTCCAAAAACAGTCCATGAATGGAACCAGCCCTCAGTAAAGGCTGTAGGTGATCTAAACTGGTGACGATGAAAATTATCAATCAAATGTCCCACACAAATGATTCCTCAGTGATAGATGTCAAAATGATGAGTAACTCCGTGCTTCTTCCACCTCACCACTGTGCTAGTGAATCGCACTCTCCAGACATGCACTCACCGAAATAAAATGCCAGCACTCTCATGCACGGCAAAACAAGCTTTCTTTACCACACTCCTGGGCAAATATTGCATACGAAGCTCACAAGGATGATGTTCAATGGATCCACATAAAAGAGAATGAATGCTCCAATAGTGTAATTCAGCAACAACAATTTATTAAAATCACTGCAAACTTCACACATAGCACTCACATTGTGTAAACTTGAATAAGCTCAGAACGTGTAATAAACAGCAAACTTCAACTCAGTGGATTCAACAGTAACAATGGTCACGGCGGACCCGAGGTGTACAGCTGCTGGATGTGCTCTCACCCCTCCCTCGGGATACCTCCGTCCCTCCGTGCGCTCGTATCCTATTCTCCTGTGTGGCCGACAGCAAGTACGTCACAACTCACAGCCACGCCCCGACATGTTTCGTCATGGATCGACTTCTTCATGGGATTGGCTGTGTTCGCTGCCACTCAACTCTTTTATCTACTCTAAAATACACGCCCACTAGGTTACGTAATGCGCATGCGCACACCTCGCGTCCCCGTGCGCTAGATACAATGATGTCTCACACAGCAGAAAAACCATGGGAATCAGGCACATAAATAGTTCTACTATCAATAGATGCAGTTGACAGGATAATAGCAATCTAACCGGATAGTATGCTTATATAAATATAAACCACAAAGCCCTACATACATACAGTTATCACTTCACTATCAGCCAGCAGTTGCGATGATCTTTCACATAGCTAACCCGCTGCCTAGATAAGCAAAAGGCATATATAGCAAACACCTTGCAGGGCAAATAACTAGTCTGGATTTGCTCATTTACTGGTCATAATCCCCAACTAATAAATATAAAATTAAAAGCTCCGTTCTGACTTTTTATCATAATCAAATACTCCGTTCTGACTATATATCATAATCGTGTATAAAAAGCTGAACTGAAAAGGACAAATAAATTAAATCTTCTACATTACTAAAATATCTAATAAAAACTCTAATAAAAACCGTATATAATCCGATGTTGAATTCTAATTGTAGGATGAATGCCAATAAGAATGTGAAAAAGTGTTCATGTTATATATATAATCTATAAGGATACCAACTATAAACCACCGACGGTTGTCGGCAATATTACCTCATGCCTTAGGCATATATTAAAATTCGATCATAATAATGAAAAATCAATCACACTAAAAAATGTTCCCCCTTGTATAGGTATTCAAAAGGCTCAATTGTAACCAGGGTGATGATCAACATCTTTGAGTTTCCAGACACAATGTGTATCAAAGACGCAATCCCCCGTATCTTCCCTCTAATAATGGGCTAGTATCTATTCCACAAGGAACAACATATTTTTGTAGCATACCGATCAACATGTATCCCACAAAGTATAATATTACAAAATAAGAAAAAAGGAGAAAAAAGGATATGTACAAACATCAATCCCCTGATCCCCCTAATACAGTTAATACCCGGGCGGGGACATGTATATAAAATACACTCCCTGAACTATTCCCTAAAATACATCAGGACCCTGGAGACAGTATCCTGAGATTGGAGAGTTCCCACAGGTAAAATGACTAACATAAATCAAAAATTCAAAATATCATAATCCTCCAAGTTACAGTATTCATAGCGGATGGCAAGCTAAGATGGCAGATCTAAAAATCATTGATGAAGCAATTTAAATCTAATTCAATGTTCAATCCTCTAGGGGTTAGACTCTTCATCAAATATATCCATCTGGTTTCCCGCTGGGAAAGGTCTCTCACTCTGTTGGACCCTCTCCAGGAGGGATGTACAGTATCAATCCCACAGAATTGTAATAGTGATGGGTCTTGTTGGTGTTTTTCTTTAAAATGTAGGGAGACACTGTGGTACTTATAACCATTCTTGATATTGGTTAGATGTTCCGAGATCCTAATCCTCAACAATCTCTTCGTTCTCCCTACATACAGAAGACCACACGGGCACCACATAAGATAGACCACATGTGATGAATTACATGTGCTAAATTCCTTAATTTCAAAGGATTCTCCATCCCTATTGGTTACATTAGTTACTCCTTTGTGGTTGACTCTAACAGTCCTGCAACAAATACATTTTCTACAACTGTAGAAACCTCTAAAGTCAAATTTCAACAGGTTCTTCCCAGGTGGATCCAAAATCCTCTTAACCACATGGTCCCCAAAATTTGGGGCTTTCCTATAAATAAATGTAGGCCGACTCGGTAGCACCTCTCCCAGATGCCTATCCTTACATAAAATATGCCAGTGTTTTCTGAAAATATTTTCAATGTCTTTATACTGGCAGTGAAATCCTGAAATAAAACCAAATTGGTGCTTACCGTCACTAGGTGCATTATCAGATTTATTTAGGCATTGTTCCCTGGGTACTAATGCCACCTCCTGGGTAATTTTATTTAATTCATCCTCCCGATAACCTCTTTGTATGAATCTATTTTTAAGAACATCTGCTTGTTCAAAAAAATCTTCCAATTCTGTACAATTTCGGCGTACACGTAACAACTGCCCCTTTGGGATGTTTTTTATCCAAGCCGGGTGGTGGCCGCTTCTTATTGATAGGAAGCTATTTCGATCAGTCGGCTTGAAATAAACTTTAGTTTTCAGTGAGTTACCCTGTCTCTCAATGGTCACATCCAAAAAATTGACCGATATATTACTAATCTGATGCTCCAATTTAATATTGTTAGAGTTGTTATTAAGCTCTTGTATAAAATCGATGGCTGATTCCTCTGTCCCCTCCCAAATGAACAAGAGGTCATCAATGAATCGCCGGTAGAATAGTAATTGGGGTCTTCTCTGGCTAAACACTTTTCTATCCTCCCACTCTGCCATGAACAGGTTGGCGAGGCTGGGAGCATATTTAGCTCCCATCGCCACGCCAACCTGTTGGGAGTAGAAGTGTCCATCGCACCAAAAATAACTATGGGACATGCAAAAATCCAGTGCCTGTCCTAAAAATCTTTTCTGTACATTAGGGATGTCCTCTCTCTTACTTAAGGCCCAATTCAGGGCTAGGGCAGCATCTTCGTGTTGTATAATAGTGTATAGGGAGGCTACATCAGCCGTTACCAAATACACTGTCGACGAGGTCTCCAATTTGACATCACCAAGTAGTGTTAATAAGTCACTCGTGTCTTTCAAGTAAGCCCTACAATTAGAATTCAACATCGGATTATATACGGTTTTTATTAGAGTTTTTATTAGATATTTTAGTAATGTAGAAGATTTAATTTATTTGTCCTTTTCATTTCAGCTTTTTATACACGATTATGATATATAGTCAGAACGGAGTATTTGATTATGATAAAAAGTCAGAACGGAGCTTTTAATTTTATATTTATTAGTTGGGGATTATGACCAGTAAATGAGCAAATCCAGACTAGTTATTTGCCCTGCAAGGTGTTTGCTATATATGCCTTTTGCTTATCTAGGCAGCGGGTTAGCTATGTGAAAGATCATCGCAACTGCTGGCTGATAGTGAAGTGATAACTGTATGTATGTAGGGCTTTGTGGTTTATATTTATATAAGCATACTATCCGGTTAGATTGCTATTATCCTGTCAACTGCATCTATTGATAGTAGAACTATTTATGTGCCTGATTCCCATGGTTTTTCTGCTGTGTGAGACATCATTGTATCTAGCGCACGGGGACGCGAGGTGTGCGCATGCGCATTACGTAACCCAGTGGGCATGTATTTTAGAGTAGATAAAAGAGTTGAGTGGCAGCGAACACAGCCAATCCCATGAAGAAGTCGATCCATGACGAAACATGTCGGGGCGTGGCTGTGAGTTGTGACGTACTTGCTGTCGGCCACACAGGAGAATAGGATACGAGCGCACGGAGGGACGGAGGTATCCCGAGGGAGGGGTGAGAGCACATCCAGCAGCTGTACACCTCGGGTCCGCCGTGACCATTGTTACTGTTGAATCCACTGAGTTGAAGTTTGCTGTTTATTACACGTTCTGAGCTTATTCAAGTTTACACAATGTGAGTGCTATGTGTGAAGTTTGCAGTGATT
Organism: Aquarana catesbeiana; assembly: GCA_037953035.1. NCBI lineage: Eukaryota > Metazoa > Chordata > Amphibia > Anura > Ranidae > Aquarana > Aquarana catesbeiana. The sequence goes on from JBBHAA010003250.1 coordinate 61,299, forward strand.
TTAATAAATTGTTGTTGCTGAATTACACTATTGGAGCATTCATTCTCTTTTATGTGGATCCATTGAACATCATCCTTGTGAGCTTCGTATGCAATATTTGCCCAGGAGTGTGGTAAAGAAAGCTTGTTTTGCCGTGCATGAGAGTGCTGGCATTTTATTTCGGTGAGTGCATGTCTGGAGAGTGCGATTCACTAGCACAGTGGTGAGGTGGAAGAAGCACGGAGTTACTCATCATTTTGACATCTATCACTGAGGAATCATTTGTGTGGGACATTTGATTGATAATTTTCATCGTCACCAGTTTAGATCACCTACAGCCTTTACTGAGGGCTGGTTCCATTCATGGACTGTTTTTGGAGTTTTGAACTTTGCAGCATGAATTGAACTACATGCACAAATTTTATATTGCTGTCACTTATATATGTTTTTTCACCACTTTTTTTCACAGTATAGAGGTCATATTCTATATTTATATTTTATTTTTTATTTTATTTTATTTTTGCAGGTTTTTATATATGTGGGGTCCGCCATTTATCTGGTGTGCCATACACAGATAATTGACCCATTAGTAGAGGGTGTCACCATTATTGTATATTACTAGTCATACCCTGATCAATTACACGTAGTCAATCTGTTGACTAATAGGGGTGTGATACACTCAGATGATTGATTCACCAATTAGATCACATCACCATTATATTTTGTGGTAGCACATTTTGTCATGTTCTTATTTACATGTACTTCTGAGGCATGTTGTTAATTTAGCGTGTTACACTCAGATCACCAATATTATTAGAGGGTGTCACCACTATTGTTTGCTGCAAGGTATATAATTTTATTTGTATATAGTTTTTTGCTCATTAGAGGTGTGTCACACTTAGGTGACTGATTCTTTGATAGAGGGCATCACCATCATTGCACATTGCAGATACACCGATATATATATTTCACACATATATATATTTTATATATTCTTTACATCCAGGGAACTTGCTAATCACCAGATATTGTCATTAATGGTGGTATAGCCAGTTACATCTGGAGTGTTTCTGAGCGCCTTCTAATTTACCCTATGTGTCGGCTCACCATTTTTGGTATATAACCGATATTTAGGATTAAATTAATTAAGAACAATAATTAATAGTGGTAGTATAACCCATAAATTTCATCTACATACACATACATGTTGATTGTTAAAATATCAGAACACTATTTACAATAATGTAAATGACCTCCAAACTTTCTAGTCTGCCAGGTGTATTAGGAAAGAGACCCTAGATATGGCATCTCAATCCTATACCGCAAAATAGGTATAAAGTGTAGAACACATGGCAGTATAAAATGTAATATGTAAATCCAGACACGGCTTCCACTCAACCACCCATAAGGAGCAAGCACGTGATAATTAGGGATGAGCTTCGAGTTCGAGTCGAACTCATGTTCTACTCGAACATTGGCTGTTCGCAAGTTCGCCGAACAGCGAACAATTTGGGGTGTTCGCGGCAAATTCGAATGCCGCGGAACACCCTTTAAAAGTCTATGGGAGAAATCAAAAGTGCTAATTTTAAAGGCTTATATGCAAGTTATTGTCATAAAAAGTGTTTGGGGACCCGGGTCCTGCCCCAGGGGACATGGATCAATGCAAAAAAAAGTTTAAAAAACGGACGTTTTTTTAGGAACAGTGATTTTATTAATGCTTAAAGTCAAATAATAAAAGTGTAATATCCCTTTAAATTTCGTACCTGGGGGGTGTCTATAGTATGCCTGTAAAGGGGCGCATGTTTCCTGTGTTTAGAACAGTCTGACAGCAAAATGACATTTGGAAGGAAAAAGCTCATTTAAAACTACCCGCGGCTATTGCATTGCCGACAATACACATAGAAGTTCATTGATAAAAACGGCATGGGAGTTCAACACAGGGAAACCCCGAACCAAAAAAAAAAAAAAAAAAATTGATGTGGGAGTCCCCCTAAATTCCATACAAGGCCCTTCAGGTCTGGTATGGATATTAAGGGGAACCCCAGCCAAAATTAAAAAAAAAAAATTGACGTGGGGTTCCCCCTAAATTCCATACCAGACCCTTCAGGTCTGGTATGGATTTTAAGGGGAACCCCGCGCCAAAAAAAAAAAAAAAAACGGCGTGGGGTCCCCCTAAAAATCCATACCAGACCCTTATCCGAGCACGCAACCTGGCAGGCCGCAGGAAAAGAGGGGGGGACGAGAGTGCGCCCCCCCCCTCCTGAACCGTACCAGGCCACATGCCCTCAACATTGGGAGGGTGCTTTGGGGTAGCCCCCCAAAACACCTTGTCCCCATGTTGATGAAGACAAGGGCCTCATCCCCACAACCCTGGCCGGTGGTTGTGGGGGTCTGCGGGCGGGGGGCTTATCGGAATCTGGAAGCCCCCTTTAACAAGGGGACCCCCAGATCCCGGCCCCCCCCTGTGTGAAATGGTAAGGGGGTACTTACCCCTACCATTTCACTAAAAAACTGTAAAAAATGTTAAAAATGACAAGAGACAGTTTTTGACAATTCCTTTATTTAAATGCTTCTTCTTTCTCCTTCATCTTCTTCTGGTTCTTCTGGCTCTTTTGGTTCTTCCTCCGGCGTTCTCGTCCAGCATTTCCTCCGCGGCATCTTCTATCTTCTTCTCCTCGGGCCGCTCCGCACCCATGGCATGGGGGGGGGGGGCTCCCGCTCTTCTCTTCATCTTCTTCTCTTCTTCATCTTCTTCTTCATCTTCTTCTTCTTCTTCTTCTCTTCTTCCTTCTTCTCTTCTTCATTTCTTCTCCGGGCCGCTCCGCAGCCATGCTGGCATGGTGGGAGGCTCCCGCTGTGTGACGGCGTCTCTTCGTCTGGCGGTTCTTAAATAACGGGGGGCGGGGCCATCCGGTGACCCCGCCCCCCTCTGACGCACGGTGACTTGACGGGACTTCCCTGTGACGGCACGGGGAATGCCACAGGGAAGTCCCGTCATGTCCCGTGCGTCAGAGGGGGGCGGGGTCACCGGGTGGTCCCGCCCCCGTTATTTAAGAACCGTCAGACGAAGAGACGCCGTCACACAGCGGGAGCCTCCCACCATGCCAGCATGGCTGCGGAGCGGCCCGGAGAAGAAATGAAGAAGAGAAGAAGGAAGAAGAGAAGAAGAAGAAGAAGATGAAGAAGAAGATGAAGAAGAGAAGAAGATGAAGAGAAGAGCGGGAGCCTCCCCCCCCATGCCATGGATGCGGAGCGGCCCGAGGAGAAGAAGATAGAAGACGCCGCGGAGGAGATACTGGACGAGAACGCCGGAGGAAGAACCAGAAGAGCCAGAAGAACCAGAAGAAGAAGAAGATGAAGGAAGAAAGAAGAAGCATTTAAATAAAGGAATTGTCAAAAACTGTCTCTTGTCATTTTTAACATTTTTGACAGTTTTTTAGTGAAATGGTAGGGGTAAGTACCCCCTTACCATTTCACACAGGGGGGGGGGGATCTGGGGGTCCCCTTGTTAAAGGGGGCTTCCAGATTCCGATAAGCCCCCCGCCCGCAGACCCCCACAACCACCGGCCAGGGTTGTGGGGATGAGGCCCTTGTCTACATCAACATGGGGACAAGGTGTTTTGGGGGGCTACCCCAAAGCACCCTCCCAATGTTGAGGGCATGTGGCCTGGTACGGTTCAGGAGGGGGGGGGGCCGCACTCTTGTCCCCCCCTCTTTTTCTGCGGCCTGCCAGGTTGCGTGCTCGGATAAGGGTCTGGTATGGATTTTTAGGGGGACCCCACGCCGTTTTTTTTTTTTTTGGCGCGGAGTTCCCCTTAAAATCCATACCAGACCTGAAGGGTCTGGTATGGAATTTAGGGGGAACCCCACGTCAATTTTTTTTTTTAATTTTGGCTGGGGTTCCCCCTAATATCCATACCAGACCTGAAGGGCCTTGTATGGAATTTAGAGGGACTCCCACATCATTTTTTTTTTTAATTTTGGTTCGGGGTTGCCCTGTGGGGAATTCCCATGCCGTTTTTATCAATGAACTTCTATGTGTATTGTCGGCAATGCAATAGCCGCGGTAGTTTTAAATGTGTTTTTTCCTTCAAAATGTCATTTTGCTGTCAGACTGTTCTAAACACGGGAAACATGCGCCCCTTTACAGGCATACTATAGACACCCCCCAGGTATGAAATTTAAAGGGATATTACACTTTTATTGTTTGACTTTAAGCATTAATAAAATCACTGCTCCTGAAAAAACGGCCGTTTTTAAAACTTTTTTTTGCATTGATTCATGTCCCCTGGGGCAGGACCCAGGTCCCCAAACACTTTTATTGACAATAACTTGCATATTAGCCTTTAAAATTAGCACTTTTGATTATTCATGTTCGTGTCCCATAGACTTTAACGGTGTTCGCGTGTTCGAACAAATTTTTTTCCTGTTCGCATGTTCTGGTGCGATCCGAACAGGGGGGTGTTCGGCTCATCCCTAGTGATAATGATCTGAAACTAAATAGATAATTGTCCAATAGTTGACATATAGCAGAAGAAATGAGATACATATTGGGATGGGACCGGTCCCATAGTAGTACTTACAAACAGGTCTGCTGTGTATAGGAGGCATGGTAAGGCACTGGATATCGGGGGCCCACCGGTAATGGTAAATCCTCATCTTTATTGTCAATATGAGACACTCCATTACTATGGACGTTTTTAGAATTGTTATTATTGTTGTTGTTTACACTGTTCTCAACAGTGGCTAATTTGGCTAATATAGCCAAATGAGAGCGTAGATTCTGGTTCACACAGTACTACTGTATGTCTACTACATGTCCTACTACCGTATGTCTACTACATGTCATACTACCGTATGTCTACTACATGTCCTACTACCATATGTCTACTACATGTTCTACTACCGTATGTCTACTACATGCCCTACTACTGTATATCTACTACATGTTCTACTACCGTATGTCTACTACATGTCCTACTACTGTATGTCTACTACATGTCCTACTATTGTATGTCCAAAAAATATTGTCTTACAATGTCTAAAAAAATAACTTACCTTTGTCTGTTGCATTCCTCATCCTTCGTAAATCAAGACCACTCATATTGGCATACATATTTTCTTCATACAATCTCCCTAAAGGTGAACATAGATATTAATATAGATATTGTGGATTCCGGGGAGGATATTCAGGCAATGTAATTCAGATATAATGAAGCTGTGTGAGATGAACGGATACTCTCCGCTCACCTCCACTCTCCACTCTGTTTTACCGCTAAAAGTTGGAGCTTTTACAATATATGATATTGCTGATATTTGTGACTTATCAGGAATTTATTCATGGAGAATTGTAAAAGTTACTGACCGGTCCACCTTCTTATATCACCAATCCATAGCATTGAATATAACAGTATTGAAACATTTAGTTACGTGTTTAAAAGGAATATTTTAAGTCCAAGTGGTGTGACTTGCACATTGCCTATCTGGGGGTCAATCTAGCTGTCACTGTGGATCATTTATATGAGGCCAACTTTCCTCCACTATATTGTAAGCTAGAAGAGCTCAAACATTGGGTCAACTTGGAGTTATCTTGGATAGGCAAAGTTAACTCAGTGAAGAAGACTCTGCTCCCACGCATCCTTTATCTCTTTAGATCCCTACCCATCCCAATTGTCAAAGATCATTTGCTGGTGCTTCCAGCCAAAATTAATCAAATGTGTCTGGGGTGCGAAGGGACATAGAGTCTCCAAGGAAACCTTTTGTTGTGCTAAGGATAAGGGTGGATTAGGGTTACCTAACCTCTTATGGTACTACCAAGTGGCACAACTAACCCAGATCTTGGTAATTTACTCTAAGTCAGCTCATGCTGACTGAGTGCGTATGGAAAGGCAGGTGGTCCCACATTTCACATTGGACTACTTACTATGGTGCTTTCAGAAGGCTAGACTCACTATTTTGGCCCCAACACTCTCTCACTCTATTGCGCTTTGGAACTCACTCAAGACTCACCCACAACTGGTCTCAGATTGGCATCCTTTATCACTTCTCTTTCGTAACCCCTCTTCCCTCTAGAAATAAAAGCCTTCAAATGGTGACTGGACAAAGGGTTGTACAGAATTGGACATTTTATTAAGTCCACAGGCCCACTTACCTTTGCCTATTGTGTTAGTAAACTCGATATGCCATTATCTGAAAAGTTTCAGTTCTGCCAAATTTTTCATTTCCCCCATAAATCATGGTCATCAAAACCGCATCCGCTGAGTATCATCAACTACGAGTTCTGGTGTGGACAAGTCATGGAGCAGAGGAGGGGAATTTCAGTGATCTACAAGTCATTGACCATGGCCCATACAAAAGCCTTCTACATGCTAGAATGGGAGAGGGATCTTGGTCTGGAATGGGATCTGGAAGACTGTAATAGAGCCTCTGCCTGTGCTTACCATGGAATATTAAACACATCTCTGGTAGAGGCAAATGTGAAATTCTTGATGAGATGTTATCTTGTCCCTATCTAAATTAGCTAAATTCAATCCTTTATCTTCACCTCTCTGCTACCGGAACTGTCAAATGATAGGTTCAATGATGCATATATGTGGGATTGCCCTAACATTAGGATCTGGAATAAGATCTTCCAGTTGGTTCATAAAATCATGGGCATACCAGTACCTAAATCTCCTCAGATTGCATTATTGAACTCATGTCAGGTCTGCCAGGAGATTCCAACCGTCCCTCCGGTTTCCTGACCGGTAGTCTTGTTATCCCAGTATCAGGTGGAGGGACGGTTGAGATCCTGCAGCCAGTATTAGGGGACCAGCCTAATAAGGAACAATTGTTAGGCAAGTAGCCTAACAAGGAACCACCAGCAAATAACTCACTGTTAGTAGAGGTCGAAGACAGGAACCAGGTGGGAGAACGGACAATCCTAAATGATCCAAGTCATCAGACCAAGGAAGGATCAACTGACAGGGGGATCAACCAGAAGGCGGCGTCAGAAACAGGCAGGGTCGGCAACAAGATCAGCATAAATCCAAGGGGTAATCCAAGAAGCGGAGTCAGGAACAAGCAAAGTCAGCAACAAGAAACACATTAACATACACCAAGGAACAGGAACCTATACTAGGGCGAAGACAGAAGGGGAAGTGATAATTTTGATATTTTATAGGGTCACTAGATCAGGTGACTTCCTACAGCTGGTCACAGGGTGGAGCCAGCATCCAAACTCAAGAAGCAGAACATAACAAGGATTCTGCCCTAAAAGGGTTGTAAACCCTTGTATTTTGTCACCTTAATGCATCCTATGCATTAAGGTGAAAAAACACCTGGCAGTCACTGGTCCCCCAGCCCCCCGTTTTACTTACCTGAGCCCTGTGCACGCACCGTGCCTCTGCCCGGGGGTTCTTGACACTTGATTGGATAGATTGACAGCAGCGCAGCCATTGGCTCCCGCTGCTGGCAATCAAATCCAATGTCGCGGGTGTCGAGGGGGCGGGGCTGAGTCATACATTCAGCGGCTATGGAGGCTGAATGCTGGACTCGGGAGCACGCCTGCAAGGTAACCCCCCAGGAGAGAGCATCTCCTAGGGGGTTATATGATGCGGCGAGGAGCCGCGAGAGCCGCCTTGGGACCCCAGAAGTTGGTGTTCGGGGCCACTCTGTGCAAAACAAACTGCACAGTGGAGGTAAGTCAGTATAATATGTTTGTTATTTTTTTTTTTTTTATATTTGAAGCTTTACAATCACTTTAAGGGAAGTTTCCTGGTGGCTCATGCAATAGGAAACCGTCCAATGAACCCCAGGTCCCCGACACGGTGTGACAATTTAAAAAGTTAGCTCTGCCTCTAAATGTACCCGTCCTCTTATTATGTTTATTGTTACTGGGGCAAAATTAACCTTAGCTCGGGCTTGGAAACAGCCAATCTCCTGGATTATGGCGCAGGAGAAAATGGTGAGCATCCTTATGGATCCGTCTGAAAAATTTGAAGCTATCTGGGAATCCTGGGCCCAATATATGCAGATATCTCTTTTGCCTTGAGGCTGGCCTTCTCTCATAGGGTCGGGTGTGGTCCATTTGATCACTATTCTTTTTCTCTTACTCTTTCTTCTCTCTGTTTCCCAACTTTCTCTTCTTCTTTCTTTCTTGTTAGCTCTTCCTTTTTTTCTTCCACTGTTCTCTAAATTGGAACTCAGCTCTTGGAGCCTTACTGTCCCTGGTTTGTTGAAGCTCTTGTTGTAGTTATAACTGGGACCCAAGAACTGTATGTACTCATTGCAAGTTGCTCTTTGGTTCTACATATAGCCTAGAAACACCATATCCGGATATATGTACAGACCTCTCTTCTTTTAAGAAATGCTGTTGTACCAGGCAGTATGCTGCAGCTGGGGGAACTTGACTACCAGTTTCTTGTCCTTCTGTGGCACCCCCCCTCTCTAGGCTGACGTTACTCCCTTCCTCAACCTGGGTACCATCATGGGAGCCTTCAAATCGCTGCGCATCCTCAAGCAGCATATAACCGACATTGTGTTTGAATAATTCTGGGGACTCCTCCATGCATGATGGTGCGACTATGAAAGGAGTGACTGTGGACAAGGAGCAGGTGGAATAGGCCCCTTTTGCAGCTGCATTGGCAGGCAAACTACTCTGAGCCTGGGTGACAGAAGATGAGGAGGATGAGGAAGGCTTCGTTATCCACTCCACCAACTCTTCTGCATGTTGTGGCTCAATAACATGGCCAGCAGCAGCAAAAAAGGACAAGTGTGCCCCAGGGCCACCTGCAGAGGATGCACCATGTCCTTGACCAGCACTGTTGACTGTAGACACAGAGCCTGTTTGCCCTCTTTTAGTGGCCTGTGAGCATCTGCCTCTCCTTGATGGCCTTCCGGACATGATGTATTTTTTGTTTTGCAACACCACACTACACTGTATTAGATACGGTGTACACCGCCTGAAGTGCATTAGAAAGTGTACAATGGTTGCACTGTATTGTATACTGTGTACACAACCAGAAGTGTAGTAGAAACTGTACACACTGTATTAGATACTGTGTACACCGCCTGAAGTGTATTAGAAACAGTAAACCACGGAATGCACTGTAGGTATAGGCTACACTGAATGCAGAGTATAAATATATATGCTAGACTGTGTATATATATTAATACACCGCCTGATGTCTATTAGAAACTGTACACACTGTATTAGATACTGTGTACACCGCCTGCGCTGTATTAGAAACTGTACACCACGGAATGCACTGTAGATATAGGCTACACTGGATGCAGAGTATATATATATTCTAGACTGTATATATATATTAATACACTGCCTGCACTGACTGAATATAGAGTAGATACTAAATACAGTGGGGATGGAAAGTAGTCAGACCCCCTTAAATTTTTCACTCTTTGTTATATTGCAGCCATTTGCTAAAATCATTTAAGTTCATTTTTTCCTCATTAATGTACACACAGCACCCCATATTGACAGAAAAACACAGAATTTTTGACATTTTTGCAGATTTATTAAAAAAGAAAAACTGAAATATCACATGGTCCTAAGTATTCAGACCCTTTGCTCAGTATTTAGTAGAAGCACCCTTTTGATCTAATACAGCCATGAGTCTTTTTGGGAAAGATGCAACAAGTTTTTCACACCTGGATTTGGGGATCCTCTGCCGTTCTGTCAGGTTGGATGGTAAGCGTTGGTGGACAGCCATTTTTAGGTCTCTCCAGAGATGCTCAATTTAAGTCAGGGCTCTGGCTGGGCCATTCAAGAACAGTCATGGAGTTGTTGTGAAGCCACTCCTTCGTTATTTTAGCTGTGTGCTTAGGGTCATTGTCTTGTTGGAAGGTAAACCTTTCGGCCCAGTCTGAGTTCCTGAGCACTCTGGAGAAGGTTTCCCTCTATTGCAACCAGTCGTCCTTTCCCTGCAGCTGAAAAACACCCCCACAGCATGATGCTGCTACCACCACCATGCTTCACTGTTGGGACTGTATTGGACGGGTGATGAGCAGTACCTGGTTTTCTCCACACATACTGCTTAGAATGAAGGCCAAAAAGTTCTATCTTGGTCTCATCAGACCAGAGAATCTTATTTCTCACCATCTTGGAGTCCTTCAGGTGTTTTTTTAGCAAACTCCATGCGGTCTTTCATGTGTCTTGCACTGAGGAGAGGCTTCTGTCGGGCCACTCTGCCATAAAGCCCCAACTGGTGGAGAGCTGCAATGATGGTTGACCTTCTACAACTTTCTCCCATCTCCCGACTGCATCTCTGGAGCTCAGCCACAGTGATCTTTGGGTTCTTCTTTACCTCTCTCACCAAGGCTCTTCTCCCCCGATAGCTCAGTTTGGCCAGACGGCCAGCTCTAGGAAGGGTTCTGGTCGTCCCAAATGTCTTCCATTTAAGGATTATGGAGGCCACTGTGCTCTTAGGAACCTTAAGTGCAGCAGAAATGTTTTCGTAACCTTGGCCAGATCTGTGCCTTGTCACAATTCTGTCTCTGAGCTCTTCAGGCAGTTCCTTTGACCTCATGATTCTCATTTGCTCTGACATGCACTGTGAGCTGTAAGGTCTTATATAGACAGGTGTGTGGCTTTCCTAATCAAGTCCAATCAGTATAATCAAACACAGCTGGACTCAAATGAAGGTGTAGAACCATCTAAAAGATGATCAGAAGAAATGGACAGCACCTGAGTTATATATATGAATGTCACAGCAAAGGGTCTGAATACTTAGAACCATGTGATATTTCAGATTTTCTTTTTTAATAAATATGCAAAAATGTCAACAATTCTGTATTTTTCTGTCAATATAGGGTGCTGTGTATACATTAATGAGGAAAAAAATGAACTTAAATGATTTTAGCAAATGGCTGCAGTATAACAAAGAGTGAAAAATGTAAGGGGTCTAATTACTTTCCATCCCCACTGTATATAGTCTATGCTAAATGCAGAGTATATATAGATGTAGTGCCCAAACCATTTTGGTAGATGCTTAGTGGTGTGTTTGATAGTGTAGGAGGTAGAAATAGGTAAATTTAACCAGGACTATGTGTTTTTTACTGGGCCTGGTTGTGGATTTGAGGTTGGGAGTGATAGAGTAGAAGGGGGTGTGGCCGCCTACACTTGGACTCAGGGATACCTCCTCTGCTTGGGAGTGGGAGGATGGGCTGAGACCTGAGTGGCAGGAAACCCCATGTGAGAGAAGTAACCAATAGTTAATTTTTGTGGTCTGGAAGGCGGTCTCTCATAAAAAGGGGGGGTCACATGTCCCCAGGGGGATTTTCCAGGAAAGGGCTCGAGGTCCCAAGGTTCGGGACCAGAGGCCCGGGGGTTCAGAGACCCCGGCGCCTCCGGGGAGGAGGCTGGAAAGCCCGGGAGTTCAGAACTATAGGGAGGCCAAGGTCGGGTTCCCTGGAGCAGGAGTCATCATGTAACGCAGGAGGAAGTAGCAACTAAGTGGAAGAAAAATACTGGGAACAGCTTTCTGTGAGTAGAACATGAACTCTTGTTAGGAGAGTGCAAAGGGAGCGCAAACCCAGTGGAGCTATTCAGAAATTCTTTGCTGTGTATCCAAGGACCACAGTTGGAAACACTTCTTGGGGTTAGTGGAGGAGGTTGGACACTGGTCACGGAAATAGGTGGTGAGGCCTAAGACATTGAGTTTCAACTTCCATGACATTATTCAGAGTGATGCTCAGCTGCCCACAGTGAGAGTGTACTTCAGAAATCAGAGAAGGATCGCTAACAGGGGAATTTAATCTACAAAGCTACGATTACAATTTGATATTTCTCTTTTTCTAGTTCAAATATGGGATTCAACGGGGCATCTCATATGCTTCATTCTATTGCCCTACAAATGTGTCCCAAATAAAGCCGGTTAAAAAGTTCAGAATGTGAAGTGCTACTTTTATGGAATCACATGGGAGGATCGGAAATGGAAAACAAGCTGGCATAAGGAAAAATGAACAATCTCTGTCCACACCGACAACACTACACAGAGTCGCCGTGTAAGCAGCCTTATATAGTGTGGGGCGTGGACATAGTCCCCCTGAGCCATGATTGGCCAAAAGCACCGATTTGGACATTTTTTACTTAGGGGTGTACTCACTTTTGTTGCCAGTGGTTTAGACAGTAATGGCTGTGTGTTGAGTTATTTTGAAGGGACAGCAAATTTACACTGTTATACAAGGTGTACACTCACTACTTTACATTGTAGCAAAGTGTCATTTCTTCAGTGTTGTCACATGAAAAGAGAGAAAAATATATTTACAAAAATGTGAGTGGTGTACTCACTTTTATATATATGCATATGTAGCGCACAACCCCTGAAGGAGCTGCAATTTGTGTGTTCTATCCGTAAATCACATTTACCATCTAGCCCATAGCAGCCCATAGAAATAGAAACAGTCCATTTTGCCATTTTCTCTTGCTTTTATTGGTGTAACATGAACTGGGATAGGAGAAGGGTTTTCTGAGATGCTCTTTTTGCTGCTTTATGATCTTTCCTTTGCCTTCTTATGCAAAGACTTAGAACAATGCGGACTATGAAAATTCACTCTGAATAACCTTTAATTGGGAAGACAGGAGTAGATTTACTAGAGAATACATGGTAAAGAGTCACTCTGAATAACTTCTTCACCTGCAGACCTTATTTAGAACAATCTGTATCTCTATTTGTGCTTGGAGCTTTACCGCTGCCTTTTGACCACTACTTCCCATCTGTACAGTACTTCCAAGTTGAGCTAAGGAAGATATTACTCTGAATAATTCCTCCCGCCTGACTGATTGGAATCCCGGGGCATTGTTGAACCCTAAGTCACAGGCCATCACCACCTGTCTCACTGACTTGCTTACCAACATCCCTCAGCCTCTGGTAGTACCTTTCCCCTGGGCTTTCACTCACTTGATCAACAGTCCATGTTCCACTCACAACAATCGATCGCCTAGTTGCTACTTCTTATGCAATGGTTTCTCGATCCCTTCTCTCCAGTCTGGCACGCTCCCTTCCCCATAGGGGCGTCCAGCGACACCAGCGACTACATGCTGTGCGGTGTCACTCACTTCTCTCCTCCATGTGGCCTGGTCCGCCCCTCCTTCTCCATAGGGGAGGGGCTCTGCTCCGTTCCCCGCAGGGGAACTCTCTCTCTGATCTCTCCCTCTCCGGACTCCTTTGGAACATGGGGCCCCAGCTTTTATGAGAGTTCCGCCTCCTGCCAAACAAATTAATGATTGGCCAGGACACGAGCTGCCTGTCACTCAGATCCCAAGTCCAACCTCTCTTCCAGAACCATTTCCACTGAAGGCAAGAGAAGGCATCTCTGGGTCCAAGCACAGGTGGCCACACCCTGCACTACACTGACACTCCCAGTTCCCAAAATAAACAACCAGGCCTGATACAATAATGCAAGCCTGCCCAAATTTACCTGAAACCGTACTTTGTCATCCAAAATCAGAAAGCTCACCTACATGAAAGGTGTATATATTGCACGTTTACCGCAGTATATTTCAGTGCATTATTGCATGTTTAACACAGTATAGACATGGGCTAAACAACCCTCGGTTCGGTTTGTGGTAGAACTTTAGAACATCGAAAAAGTTTGGAACAGGATACTGAACCCCATTGAAATCTATGGGACCCGAACTGGAAAAAACAAAAGTGCACATTTTGAAGGCTAATATATATATATATATATATATATATATATATATATATAAATAGAAACAGTCCATTTTGCTATTTTCTCTTGCTTTTATTGGTGTAACATGAACTGGGATAGGAGAAGGGTTTTCTGAGATGCTCTTTTTGCTGCTTTATGATCTTTCCTTTGCCTTCTTATGCAAAGACTTAGAACAATGCGGACTATGAAAATTCACTCTGAGTAACCTTTAATTGGGAAGACAGGAGTAGATTTACTAGAGAATACATGGTAAAGAGTCACTCTGAATAACTTCTTCACCTGCAGACCTTATTTAGAACAATCTGTATCTCTAACGAGCAGGCAAAAACGAAAGGAGTGTCGATACTAATTAGTAGAGAAGCCCCCTTCGAACTAACAGACAAATTGACAGACCCAGACGGAAGATTTCTCATACTGAAAGGGAAATATGATGGTAACCCTATTATACTTTCCCAACAAGTTACATTTAGCTTTTTGCAGACAGCTGGTACGAGAATTAGAAGGATTTAGCTCAGGTTGCATAATTTTGGGAGGGGATTTCAATCTTCCTCTAAACCCCCTGACAGACACATCTACGCGCAAATCACACATAACATACAAGATCCTAAAAAGTATTAAAAAATCGTTACATTCCTTGCAGCTTATAGATTCATGGCGCTTCTTACATCCGGGAGACAAGGATTTCACATTTTACTCTGCCCCCCATGATAAATATTCTAGGATCGACTGCCTGTTTGTTTCACGCAGAGACCTACATCTTGTCTCTTAGGCAAAAATAGGGTTCCAGTCTATATCTGACCATGCACCCATCTCAGTCAAGCTAACCCCCAGGACTCGCACAAAAAATACATCCACATGGCGATTAAATTCATCTCTACTGACAGATCATGTGCTACTACCTAAAGTCACGTCTCTCTTGAAAGAATTCTTTGCACACAATACCACTCAGGACATAGACCCCCTAATGGTGTGGGAGGCCCACAAGTGTACCATTCGGGGGGAGCTGATTAAGATGGGAGCACAACGCAAAAGGGAGAGAGAAAAAGAGGTAATCAAATTGACAGACAAAATATCAAAATTAGAGACACTACACAAACACTCACTATCGGCACGAGAGGCAACTGAATTATTTGACACCAAGAAAACATTACAACAAACATTAGATGCCATTACGAAACACCTCCTATTTTTCAAGAAAAAAATCTATTACGAATACGGAGACAAGACAGGCAAATTTTTAGCTAGAGCCCTGAAAGATCCCCGCCACAAAAACAATATCCTAGGCATAACTAATAAAGACGGTAAAATGGACGTAACAGATGATTTAATATCCCAACACTTTCATGATTATTTTTCCAAATTTTATAACTTACCGAAGCAACACAAACCAGCGGACATTCTAGGGACTAGACAACAAGCTATACAAGACTATTTACTCTCCTCTAACCTCCCCAAACTCTCTGAAACTGACACTGAGCTCCTTGACCAACCTATAGATTCCACAGAAGTACAGTTAGCAATTAAAGACCTGAAAACCGGGAAAAGTCCTGGTCCAGACGGATTCTCCTCGATTTATTACAAAATATTCACAGATATATTAAGAAAACCCCCCTCACTCATTCTCAACCCCAAGGGAACCCCCCCCAACTTTTTTATCAGCCCACATAACAGTCCTGCCTAAACCAAATAAAGTTCCAACACATTGTACTAGCTACAGACAAATCTCCCTATTAAACTTAGATGTTAAGCTAATGGCAAAAATCATAGCAAACAGACTGAGACCCCTACTACATAATCTGATCGGACATGAGCAAGCTGGTTTTATGCCAGGCAGGGAAGCAAAGGACAATGTCACAAAATCACTTAACATCATTCATGCTGCCCACATGCGAAAAATCGAGGGCCTTCTCCTGTCCACGAATGCGGAGAAGGCCTTCGATCGAGTAGCGTGGGACTTCATGATGGAGGCGTGCAAATTCATAGGCCTAGGCACACACCTGTTATCATGACTACGCATCAACGGATCCTTATCAGACACAGTACATATCTCCAATGGTACCAGACAGGGATGCCCCTTATCCCCGCTCCTCTTCATACTCTCACTTGAACCATTCATCAGGAGAATAATGATGAACCCAGATATTAGAGGCTTTCATATAGCAAATAAGCAATACAAAATAGCCGCATATGCGGACGACTTACTATTTTTCCTAACGAAACCACACACATCCCTTCCAAACCTGATACAAGAATTCTCTAAATATGGCTACGTCTCAAATTTAAAAATCAATTATACTAAGTCTGAAGCAATGAACATTAATGTTCCAGATCATACCTTACAAATCATACAAAACAACTGCCTCTTTAAGTGGGAGAGAACAGCACTCAAATATTTGGGGATTTAGCTAACTCCAAAACTCTCTCAGATAGTCGAGACAAATTTCCCACCACTTCTAAAAGCCATAGAGCAGGATCTGACTATCTGGCATCCAAAAAAATTCACATGGCTTGGAAGGGCGGCCATATGTAAAGTATCCATCCTTCCTAGATTTCTTTATTTATTCAGAACCCTACCAATAAAAATACCCACAAGCTTTTTCAAAAGGCTGCAATCGATTCAACTCAAATTTGTATGGGCACGCAAACATCCACGAATCAGATACTCACTACTGACGAGACCCAAAAAACGGGAAGGGATGGGCCTACCCGATTACAAGAAATATTATTTTGCATCCCATGTCACTAGAATCATAGATTGGCATTGCCATGCTGACCTCAAAGACTGGGTCTCCTTAGAGAAGGAATTGAGCCCTATACCCTTGAAATTCTCACCCTGGATATCGGGCTCAAAATACCCACCACTCTTAAAACAACACCCCTTGATAAACACCACTTTATCAATTTTTCATCAATTAACTAAGAATACCAACTTTTCTACATCATTAGGCCGGCTCACCCCACTACATCACAATTCAGACTTTCCCCCTGGTGAAGGGAATCCTCATCTACTGCGGTCCTTAGACCCAAATGCTCCCCTTCTGGCTAAACACTGCTTCCAAAACACCCAGATAAAGGACTTCTCCAAACTCAAACTACATAATGACATGACACTCCTACCACAATGGACTTATTTCCAGATACGCAGCTACACTAACAATACTCATCCTAAAAGACACTTTACCAGACGACTTACTGAGGTGGAATCAGTGTGCCTGGACGGAGAAGAGAACATATCCAAAAAGCTACCTCGATATCGTATGCCTGGTTGCAAAACTCAGGAAAACCTTCTGAGGATAGATTCAGAGAGCAGTGGTCAAAAGAACTTGGTGTGGATCTAACTGACAAACAATGGCAGAATGCTTGTATACTGGCACACAAATGCTCATTAAGCACCAGAACACAAGAAATGGCCTACAAATTGCTGACACGATGGTATGTCACCCCTGACATAATACACAAATGGCACCCTCAATCCTTTGAACTCTGCTGGCGATGTCAGAAGGACAGGGGCACACTCCCACATATGTGGTGGACTTGTCCCATGATAGCCCAATACTGGTCGGGAGTGAATGCAACTATTAGACACATAACAGAAACCTCATTGAGGTTGGACACGGCGTGCTGCCTACTCCATGTCACCACCTTTCTGACTCAGCGATACAGGAATTCATTCTAAACACCTACTGAATGCAACCAAATCTCTTGTGCCGCTGTTTTGGAAAACCACTAGCACCCCGTCAATTGGAGATTGGCTTTCCAGAATTAAAGACGTATGTGACATGGAGGAGACAATAGCACAGTCCAACCACTCGATTGAAAAGATACCACAAAACCTGGTCTCCATGGTTTGCCTTCAGGTATTCACAAAAATATGAGGATCTGAGGGTAGCCACATTCACTTGATCTTTCCGTGAATAATTATCTTACTCTGCCATACCCCTTCTGGGATTAATGTACCCGCACCGAGAGCTGAAAACTGAATAATGATCGTTATAGACCCGATAAACGATAAGTATAGCACGTCCCGTGATCACGTCCGCTTGAGACAAAACGACGTAGGCAGGAGGAGCCACGTCCTGACGTCACCGCTATTTGTGAGTCCCGGAAGATACGGGCTGTATGTGGAGCCGGCCGGCTTTTCTTTTATGCTGATATTTTGCTGCTGATTCGTAAGTGTCCATTTGGCTTAAGTTTTTATTCAATAAATGTCTTATGGTTATACGCTATGTGGAGCATTGTGTCGTTTTCTATGTTAATACGGTACTCTACATCAACTCTGCTGGGATATATGACGTGGAGCCTGTTGGATGTGATGCCATTTAGTGCCTGTTTGTGAGATCCCGGGCTGGGGTACAGCCGTCTGCTCAGTGTGGTCCCCCTAACCAGGGACCAACTCCCTCTGGTAAGCGGCAGTGTTTTCTGCAAGGTGGAGGTTTCATCTACGCACATTTTTTGTTCACTTCAACAAGAATATTCATCACCTATCACTTTTGGGAATTTCTAATGTATTTTTTTCATACTTTTATATGAATGGACTAATTCAATTTTTATATCACTTTATTGTGGACGTATTTGATGGATATTGTATAATTACATGTTTATGTGTTTGACTCATAGGTGTATTTAACACCATTTGGGTCCTTTCATTATTTTTATTATTTAGGTTGTGGCACTTATTTGTGTTTTGCTTCACTATTTACTAGCGCGACTTTTTTTCTCTAATATATACTTTTTCATAACCCCTGTAATTTATTGAGAATGTTACATCATGAATACTTATTGGAAACAAAACACTGTGATATTAGAGACACAAAACAAATTGACAAATCTGAAGATGACCACTATATCCTATCCTTCTCCTCCCACTCTACCTCTCCCCAATTTCTTCTTTTCTCTTCTTTTACCCTTCTTTCCCCATATCCCTAATAATCCCCTCTATTCTCTTTCATAAATCTGTACTCTACTCTATTATCTAACTTCATCCTGTTCTTCTTATGCTACAATGCTTGATTATTTAACAAATTAAGTATACAAGACCATCTATTTACTAATAAAATACCATAGATATTGTGTTACATATATACGTTAACAGAATTATATCACATGTATTTACATGACTCCTTATACACAATGTATACTTCTTTGTATGTTTTCTTATGTTTATCATTAATAAACTTTAAATGAAAAAAAAAAAAATCAAGTGTCCTGTGCATAAATAACAATGTGCAATAAAAGTGCCAACATCGTAAATAAATGAACTAGTTTATTAAATGAATAGCCATGTACAGCACCCTGCCATCCCCTCCCACCAGCCATGACCTTCCAGCATTGCATAGAGAAGCACAGACACCCAGTGATGACATCACTGAGTCTAAAATAAGGAATGTAATGAGAAGAGAAAAGGCAAAATATAATCAAATTAAATGTCACCTTTACCAGATAAAACTAAGAATTAAATTGAAACCAAGACTCCCAAATTCCTCCAAGTCTCAGGTGACGTATCATGTGATGCCGGTACTGGTCCCAGTCCAATGATTATTATATGTAGATTACCTGACATCATCTCAATCTCATTGTTCCTCTTCATTGCTCTCCTTTGATAAGTGTGCTCTGTGCTGTTCACTAAGAACCAGAAATGTTTTCTGATATGAGAGATTTCATCATACTGACCATCTCCGGATCTCCAACCACAGACCAAAGCGTGAGAAACATAACAGACAGGAAGTAATATTTCACCAAGAAACAAAAATAAACATGTTGCCGGCCCTAAAGGATTTCATTAATGGGTCATTTCACCCAAAAATTGGACTTTATTACGGGTATAGCCTGGCTGGCTTTTTTTATGTCTTCAGTTCTCTATCAAAGAGATCTCCCAGTCAAAAGCCCCGACTCTGTTCTCACCAAACTTTGCATGTTTCAGTTACATTACTAAACATTAGTTACATTTGTTACATAGTTACATTTGTAGACTAGGACAGTCTATGGGTGCATAGAGTTGTGTGAATGGTTTGGCCCGAGCATGAGTTTGGGCTGAACATTGGCTATTCGCCCATTCAATGAACACCCAAATTATCAGGGCGTTCGACAGTTTGTTTCGGCCCACCGAATGACCACCACGCACTACACTAGGGAAGCGCATCTTCACTGGTCTCACGATTCGATTCGATTACGATTATCTGGTCAACGATTTGATTCGATTCGATGCATCATGATTACCAACGAGCTCCCACTTCCGCTTGGGCCGCCTAGGCGGCCCTTCCACCCTACAATCTTCTGGGACACATCACAGTTCCCAAAAGATTGCCCGGCTATGCAGGACAGGGCAGTGAGACATGCGCACCCGGCTGTGAAGCTGCAAGCTGTCACAGCCGGATGCCCACAGTAGTATTGCCAGCGCTGTGGACAGGCAGGGAAGAGAAGGGAGGGTTTGGGTGGCCACGTCACTGGATTGTGGGAAAGGTGAGTGTCTTTTTATTAAAAGTCAGAAGATACACTTTTTTTGTAGCTGCTGACTTTTAATAAACTAAAAATTGACTGGAACTCTGCTTTGAATTAAAAATACCCTCACTCCCTTAAAAAGTGCACTAATCCGGCGCACTACAGGGTACAGGCACTCACACACACTGCTGCTGGGAGGTCAGGAGTAGGGATGAGCTTCGAGTTCGAGTCGAACTCATGTTCGACTCGAACATCGGCTGTTCGCCAGTTCGCCGAACAGCGAACAATTTGGGGTGTTCGCGGCAAATTCGAAAGCCATGGAACACCCTTTAAAAGTCTATATGCATGGTATTGTCATAAAAAGGACCAGGGTCCTGCCCCAGGAGACATGGATCAATGCAAAAAAAGTTTTAAAAATGGCCGTTTTTTTCGGGAGCAGTGATTTTAATAATGCTTAAAGTGAAACAATAAAAGTGTAATATTACTTTAAATTTCTTAGCTGGGGGGTGTCTATAGTATGCCTGTAAAGGGGCGCATGTTTTCCGTGTTTAGAACAGTCTGACAGCAAAATGACATTTCAAAGGAAAAAAAGTCATTTAAAACTACTTGCGGCTATTAATGAGTTGCCGGTCCGACAATACACATAAAAGTTCATTGATAAAAACGGCATGGGAATTCCCCACAGGGAAACCCCGAACCTAAATAAAAAAAAAAATGACGTGGGGGGCCCCCTAAATTCCATACCAGGCCCTTCAGGTTTGGTATGGATATTAAGGAGAACCACAGCCAAAATTTAAAAAAAAAATGGCGTGGGGTCCCCCTCAAAATCTATACCAGACCCAACAGGTCTGGTATGGATTTTAAGGGGAACCCCACCGCCAAAATTAAAAAAGAAAATTGGCGTGGGGTCCCCCCAAAAATCCATACAAGACCCTTATCCGAGCACACAACCTGGCAGGACGCAGGAAAAGAGGGGGGGATGAGAGAGCGCCCCCCCTCCTGAACCATACCAGGCCACATGCCCTCAACATTGGGAGGGTGCTTTGGGGTAGCCCCCCAAAACACCTTGTCCCCATGTTGATGGGGACAAGGGCCTCATCCCCACAACCCTTGCCCGGTGGTTGTGGGGGTCTGCGGACGGGGGCTTATAGGAATCTGGAAGCCCCCTTTAACAAGGGGACCCCCAGATCCCGGCCCTCCCCCCTGTGTGAAATGGTAAGGGGGTACCTTACCATTTCACCAAAAAACTGTCAAAAATGTTAAAAATGACAAGAGACAGTTTTTTTGACAATACCTTTATTTAAATGCTTCTTCTTTCTTCTTTCTTCTATCTTCTTTCTTCTATCTTCTATCTTCCTTCGGTTTCTTCCTCCATCTTCTTCTTCTTCTGGTTCTTCTGGTTTTTCCTCCGGTGTTCTCGTCCGGCATCTCCTCCGCGGTGTCTTCTTCCCTTCTTCTCCTCGGGCCGCTCCACATCCATGATGGCATGGTGGGAGGCTCCCGCTGTGTGACGCTTCTCCTCTTCTGACGGTTCTTAAATAACGGAGGGCGGGGCCACATGGTGACCCCGCCCCCCTCTGACGCACGGGGACTTGACGGGGACTTCCCTGTAGCATTCCCCGTGACGTCAAAGGGGGGCGGGTCACCGGGTGGCCCCGCCCTCCATTATTTAAGAACCGCCAGAAGAGGAGAAGCGTCACACAGCAGAAGCCTCCCTCCATGCCATCATGGATGCGGAGCAGCCTGGAGAAGATGATGAAGGAAGATAGAAGATAGCAGAAAGAAGATAGAAGAAAGAACAAACATTTAAATAAAGGAATTGTCAAAAACTGTCTCTTGTCATTTTTAACATTTTTGACAGTTTTTTGTGAAATGGTAGGGGTACTTTTGTACCCCCATTACTATTTCACACAAGGGGGAGGGTTGGGATCTGGGGTCCCCTTGTTAAAGGGGGCTTCCAGATTCCGATAAGCCCCCCACCCGCAGACCCCACAACCACCAGGCAAGGGTTGTGGGGATGAGGCCCTTGTCCCCATCAACGTGGGGACAAGGTGTTTTGGGGGGCTACCCCAAAGCACCCTCCCAATGTTGAGGGCATGTGGCCTGGTACGGTTCAGGAGGGGGGGCGCTCTCTCGTCCCCCCCTCTTTTCCTGCGGCCTGCCAGGTTGCCTGCTCGGATAAGGGTCTAGTATGGATTTTTGGGGGGACCCCACACCAATTTTTTTTTTAATTCTGGCACGGGGTTCCGCTTAAAATCCATACCAGACCTGAAGAGTTTGGTATAGATTTTGAGGGGGACCCCACGCCATTTTTTAAAAATTTTGGCCGGGGTTTCCCTTAATATCCATACCAGACCTGAGGGGCCTGGTATGGAATTTAGGGGGACCCCCCACGTCATTTTTTTTTTCAATTTTGGTTTGGAGTTCCCCTGTGGGGAATTCCCATGCCGTTTTTATCAATGAACTTTTATGTGTATTGTCGGACCGGCAATTCATTAATAGCTGCGAGTAGTTTTAAATGACTTTTTTTCCTTTGAAATGTCATTTTGCTGTCAGACTGTTCTAAACACGGGAAACATGTGCCCCTTTACAGGCATACTATAGACACCCCCCCAGGTATGAAATTTAAAGGAATATTACACTTTTATTGTTTGACTTTAAGCATTATTAAAATCACTGCTCCTGAAAAAAAGGCAGTTTTTAACACTTTTTTTGCATTGATCCATGTCCCCTGGGGCAGGACCCAGGTCCCCAAACACTTTTTATGACAATAACTCACATACAAGCCTTTAAAATTAGCACTTTTGATTATTGATGTTCGTGTCCCATAGACTTTACCCGTGTTCGTGTGTTCGAACAAATTTTTTGCCTGTTGTCAAGTTCTGGTGCGAACTGAACAGGGGGGTGTTCGGCTCATCCCTAGTCAGGAGTGATAGAATCCACAGATGACAAACAGCCCTGTAAAGTTCCCTATACTGTCTCTGTGCTGACCAGTGGCAGCTGGTGCTCAAAATTTTTGGGGGGGCCAAACAAACGGAAAAATACTGAACCTCCCCCATCAAATGCAGCCTCACTGTGCCCATCAAACGCAGCCACTGTGAACATCAAATGCAGCCACTGTACCCGTTAAACGCAGCTAATCCGCCCATCAAATGCAGCCAATTGTGCCCGACTGCCTGTCAAACGCAGCCACTTGTGCCCATCAAACGCTGCCACTTGTGCCTGTCAAACACAGCCACCTGTGCCTGTCAAACGCAGCCACCTGTGCCCGTTAAACGCAGCCACTTGTGCCTGTCAAACACAGCCACCTGTTACCATCAAACACAGCTATCTGTGCCCGTTAAACGCAGCCACTTGTGCCTGTCAAAGGCAGCCACTTGTGCCCATCAACCACAGCCACCTGTGCCCGTCAAACGCAGCCACTTGTGCCCGTCAAACACAGCCACCTGTGCCAGTCAAACACAGCCACCTGTGCCCTTTAAACGCAGCCACTTGTGCCTGTCAAACGCAGCCACTTGTGCCCGTAAAATGCAGCCACTTGTGCCCGTCAAACACAGCCACTTGTGCCCGTCAAACGCAGCCACCTGTGCCCATAAATACAGCCATCAGTTCACTAACCCCCCCCCCACAATGCACGGGCCACCACTGGTGCTGACAGTTCCTTGGCATTCCTGTTTGCACCTTCTAGCACACTAGGAGTTAACAGTGGAATGTGCACAGGGAAGCCCAGGGACCTGTCAGCACGGAGTGTGAGGTGTAAGTAGAGTACAAACACATTTGTACTACACTTACTGTTGTTAAAATGACTTTCTTTTAATAAATACTGTGTTACAATGGATGATGTGCTCGTCGTAGAGTTCATGCTGTGCGGGGGCTTGGTGTTGGGCTTCTAGCTTTGACCCAAGCCCAGTCCATGAACAGGGTGGGGAGAAGTTCATGGACCAAGAATTGGTTGTGGTACTTGGCGACAGGGAGAAGCCTGCAGGACCTCAAGTTCTAGACAGGCATCTCCCCCCGGGCTCTGGGGATCATTATCCCAGAGACCTGTTCTGCCATCATTCAGGTCCTGCAGAAGGACTATATTAAGGTAAGTTTTCTCCTTTATCATCACATTCTATGTATTTAATGTTTGCTAATGTATTGTATTTCTTTCATCATTCCCCAATTACCATGATTGTAATATGCTATGAATGTCCCCTTTGTCCTCATGCATGCTGGAAACTTTTAATGCTCCTTTTTTTTTTATTTTCAATATTTCTTTATTTCTTTTTCAACATAGTGAACAAGTTATACGTTTGTTACAATAAGTCGGATGTTCCGACTGGAGCAAGTAAAACCGAAACCAACAAAGTAGAGTTAGGTAATGTAGAGATATTCCTACAAGTTAAACTAGACAGTGGGAAATCAAGCTCAGTATTTTAACATTTTAACATAACTCAACTCCAGACGGGGGGGAAGGGGTGGTGGTGAGGGTGAGGAAGCACCAGCTAGTTAGGCAACTTACTTACATCAGTAGATGGGGGTGAATAGGAGAATAAATAGGAAATACAAGAATGGGAGGAAGTTACAGCAGGGATAGTACATCATGTGGTTACAGTACATTTTGGATGCGTGAGCCAGGTATGCCATTCATACAGAAATTTTTCCATTCTCAGATTTTTCCTAGCAACTAATCTCTCCATTTCACATTGAAGGTTTAAATTTGTAAGTGTGTTGGTAAAGGATGGGGAATCTGTGGTTTTCCAGAGTTTGGTGATGTTTATTTTTGCCGCGAGTAGTAGATGGACTATTACTACTCGTGTCTTGGGTGAGAATTTTTCTATTCCAAGGTGTAATAATGCTAGCGAGGGATCAGGGGTTGTTGGGACCTGCAATATGATGGAGATTAGGGCAAATATTTGTTTCCAGAATGAGCTCAGGGATCTGCAGAACCATAGGACGTGAGCTATAGTACCAGCACTTCCACATGACCTCCAGCAGGTAGGAGGATGACCAGGGAAGAATTTAGAGAGACGGTAAGGTGTGAGATACCATCTGTGTATTGTTTTTTGGTATGATTCCCAGTGATTAGAGCAGTGGGAGGCCGTAAAGGTTTGTTTAAAGGTAATAAAGATTTTTTACTTTCAAAATCTTTTATTGGTTTTGTACAAAAACAAGAAAATATATAAAATAAAATAAAATACGATACAGGATTTCAAATCACATGTCTTGTAACATCCTCTGGTACATAAGATATGCCTGCTGGGGCTAGAGCGTTAGCATTTATAAGGCACATTGACTATGATTAACTCTGGTTTATAGGAATCAATACTTGAAACCTTGCAACTGATGTGAACATAGAACGTGTTCCCTAGGGGATTGTCTGGCGTCTAGTGAGGCGCTAGGGGGTCGCACCGGCACCCCTGACGGGATCATGCTGTGCACAGTGCGAGCCCCCCTCCTCTCCTGACCAGGTATTAACCAAGGGCCCTAGGTTCTCAAAGATAAATATAATAATGCAGTGGAGACTACCACCTATCTGAGAGGAACAAGCTACGAGATGAGTAATGATTGTCTCAAAATGAAGTAAAACTGGTCAGAAAACACAATACAGTCATTACCCGTTGAACTATCCTAGTTTCCCCCAGCAGAGGGACTGGATCAAACAAAATACATTTGGAAGGACAGAAAGGAGGAAGAGGAGAAAGGAAAAGAGTGAGAGAAATGTTAGCCGTCCGTCTGGAGGGGTCCCCGCCTCATAAGTTGATCCCTGTTAGTTTTGGGGTGGGACTCCTGGTATGAGAGAGATGCCGACGAATTTTGCCCAGGGCTCCCATATAGCTTCAAATTGCTTAGTTTTGTCATCTAAGATGCTAGCCAGTTTCTCTTGGGACATGATCCATGAGATTTTGTGGATAGTCGCTTTCACCGAGACTTTGGGCTGTTTCCAGGCCTTAGCGATGGTGAGTTTTGCACCTAAGAGTATGAAATGTGTCAGTTTGCGTGAGCTCTTCGGCAACCCGGGAAAGTTGTCATTAAGAAGAGCTATGGTTGGGGATTTCGGGATTTGGATCTGAGTCGTTTTCCTTATCAGGGAAAAAATCTTGTTCCAGAAGGGCCTTAGTCTGGGGCATTCCCACCACACATGGGCCATCGTGCCCACTAGCTGACACCCCCGAAAGCACCTGGGGTCAGCTGTTGGGTACATTCTGGAGAGCTTGACAGGTGTGAGGTACCACCTTGTCAAGACCTTAACCCCTCCTTCGATTAAGGAGATGTTTTTGATGCCTTTAAAGGCTCTGTCGAAGGAGCATCTCCATTTAGAGATCTCCCATTCAAAGGCTAGATCCCTCTCCCAATCCAGCATATAGGGGGTTTTTTGGGGGTGCAAGGCTAGTGACTGGTAGATGACGGAGATCCCCCCTCTCTGTTCAAAGGAGCAACCACACCATGATTCGTATGGCGTAAAGGCGTTGTGTGAGGGGATTCCCCTTTTCCAACGTTGACAGAGGAAATGTCTGATTTGGTGGAATCTGAAGTGCTCAGAATGTGGAATTTCCAGTTGCCTTATTCCTTGCTCCAAGGAGATAGGACCCTCATTCGTGAAAAAGTGTCCGATTCGATACAGTCCCTTGTCCAGCCACCAACGAAAAGCCTTAATATCCAACCCAGGGGGAAAGTCAGGGTTATTGAATATGTGTGCTAAAGGAAGACATCTAGAGATTAATGCCGAATTTTTTCTTAAATTATCCCATAAATGGAATGATTGAGATAAGGATGGGGAAAGAATTGGGGGTCTCTGTTTGGGGGGGGTCCAGAGGAGATAGTCCAGGGTGTATGTGGGGACAGCCTGTCGCTCTATTTGAATCCAGTCTGGTTTCTCTGTCCTGGAGTAAACCGTGGACAGTTGGGCCAGCCTGGCCACTTGAAAGTACCAGTGAAGCTGCGGGGCCCCCATGCCACCCTGGTCTCTTGGAAGGAATAGGGTTTTTTGTTGAAATCTATGTCCTCTCCCCCCCAGATAAATTTGGTGATCTTCTTTTGGAAATTGGAAAGGTGTTCTTTGGTTATATTCTGAAGAGATATAGCAGTCTGGGAAGAAGAGTCATCTTCACAGCATGGACTCTCCCCAGCCAGGAAATTTCACCCTTGGACCAAGCTCCCAGATCAGCTGATAATTTCCGGTACATAGGCGGGAAGTTTAGGGGGTATAGTTGATCTATCCTAGCTGGAAGTTTGATTCCTAAGTAATCTATCCATTGGTCATTCCATTTGAAATCAAAGGAGCTTTTAAGAGCGGCAATCGTACCCGACTGCAGGGAGATGTTTAAGGCAGAAGATTTAGAGTAGTTCACCTTGAGGCCTGAGGTGTTAGAGAAATCTTTCAGTAATTTGCATAAATTAGGGAGTGAGGTGATAGGGGACGTTATGAATAGGAGCATGTCATCGGCGAAGAGCCCACACTTGTGGACTTGTTCCCCACAGGATACGCCGTGAATGTTAGGGTTTGATCTAATCGCTATTGCCAGTGTTTCGATGGCCATAGCAAAAATGAGAGGGGAGAGAGGGCAGCCCTGTATCGTCCCACTCGTTATTTGAAGGGGTTTGGAGTATTGTCCCTGCAGTCGGATTATTGCCGCCGGATTGGAGTAGAGGGATCTTAGTACCTCTAGGAAGCTAGCCCCGAAACCCCATCTCTCCAGGATGGAGAAAAGGTAAGGCCATTCGATCGAGTCGAAGGCCTTATGTAAATCTAGTGACAACAACATACCTGCTTGTTTAGTGCCCCCGTCCCAATTTGATTGGAGAATGGAGACAATGTCCACTGCTCTCCTAATTTGATCTGGACCCTGCCTTCCTGGAATGAAGCCTACCTGATCTTTGTGAAGGTACTGCTTGATGAAGGAGGCTAGTCGGTTGGCTAAGATTTTGGTGAGTATCTTGAGATCGTTATTGATAAGGGAAATGGGCCTATAGTTCTCTACTTCTTCGTGGTTCTTATTTGGTTTGGGTATTTCTGTTATGAAAGCCGTATTCAAGTGGGGGTCCAATGGGGATCCCGTTCTCTTAGAGTTGAAAAATTTGGCCATGTGTGGGGCCAGTATATCCCGGAACTTTTTGTAATAAGGGACTGGCAAGCCGTCCGGCCCGGGGGCCGAGCCTGTCTTGAGGTTTTTGATAACTTCCTTAATTTCGTCTGAGGAGAAGGGCTCCTCCATCAGATCTCTGTGGTCTTTGGAAAGAGATGGCAGTTTGACATTCTCGAGGAAGGAGACGGTCGAACTGTCGCTCTGTGTTTGCGTGGCTTTGTATAAGCCTGAGTAGAAGTCATGGAAGGCTGTCATGATTTTGGATGGATTGGCCGTGGGGGGTTGACCCGCTATGCGCACTTTGGGGAAAGTGCGAGATTGGAACTTGGGGGAGAGTTTCGCGGCTAGCATTGTCCCGACTCTGTCTTTGTGGCAGTAGAATTTAGCACCGCACCATCTAATGTGTTTTTCAGCTTTTGCCGTTAAAGCTAGGTTGAGTTCCAATCTAATTGTGTCTAATTTGTCATTGAGGTTTTTAGATGGGGATTTTTTATGTTCGGTTTTTAAAGCTATATATTTTTGTTCCAGCCTGAGAATATCTATCATCCTCTCCTTTTTAACTTTAGTGGCTAATCTGATAAGCTCGCCACGGACCGAGGCCTTGTGGGCTGCCCATAGTGTTTCGGGGGAGATATTACCCACCTCATTTAACTGAAAATATTCCTTGATAGCGTCTGCTACTAATTTGGCTTGAACTGGATCCCCCAGGAGAGACACGTTCAGTTTCCAGTAAGAGCCTCCACTACGCGATAGCACATTTTTCAAAGTCAGGAGGACCATTGAGTGGTCCAACCAGACTATTTCTAGGATTTTGGCTTTGGTGGCAAGAGGAATGAGATTAGTCTGGATAAGAATGTGATCTATCCTTGCGTAGGTCTGGTGGGGCGAGGAGAAGTGAGTAAAGTCCCTGGAGGTGGGATTCAGCTCCCTCCAAATATCTGCTAACCCCTGGGAGTGGATCATTTTAGCTATTCTAGTGCTTAGTTTGGTGGGGCGTGTTAGTTTTCCTTTGAGAGGGTTGGTTTTGTCTAGACCCTGGTCAAACGCTACATTTGAGTCCCCTCCCCAAATGACTTTCCCCTCCAGGAGGGGGCCAAGAGTTGCAAAGAGGTTCTGGAAGAAGGATGCTTGACCCTTATTAGGGGCATAGTAAGAGATTATGGAGTATAGTACTTCCTCCAGAGTGCCCTTCACAAGGATGAACCTACCCTCTGGGTCTTTAAGGTCAGAGATATGGTTAAATTTGCTATTTTTAGAGAAAAGTACTGCTACCCCTTTGGTTTTGTTTGGTGCGTTGGCTATGAAGAATGATGGGTAGAAGGCGTGTAAGAACTTGGGACTGTATCGAATCGGAAAGTGTGTCTCCTGAAGGAGCACTACATCCAGTTTGAGGGATTTATAATGGTCTAAGGCGACCCTTCTTTTCCTAGGAGAGTTGAGTCCCTGAACATTGTGAGAGGCGACCCTAAGGTCCAGGCCTCTAGACACTTGATCAGTCATGGGAACAGAGAGAGGAGTGATCACCGGCCCAGCAGCCGCTTACCTTGTGATGGGGAGAGCTCCTTGAAAACGAGAAGGTGGACGGGTCCGTGCTATAGTAGCTTGTGGGAGGGATCGGGGGATCTCCAGACGGCCAGCTAGGAGGAAAAGAAAAGGTGAGAGGAAGAGGAGGGAAGAAGGAGGAGAGACAAGTAAATAAAAAAAACAACAACAATAATGACAAAAACTGTAGCGACAAGGGTCTTCTAGAAGGACCCGTGGAGGAAAGCGGTGTGTCAGGCCGCTTAAACTCCAATTTAAGTCTTCCCTCGTCCATATTGGTCGAGAGAAGTCTCACTCTTCGGGGGCTCAGTGGTTGCCCTCGAGGTGAGAGGAGGCGCATGGGTACCACCCCGGACCCATACTTCTAAGGAACCGTAAATATATACTATTTGCATAACGTGGTGTAAGATCTACAACTCAATAAGTGCAATTTGTTACTGCTGTTTCAGTACAGAAAAAACTTTCGTGGAAACTGTAATAGGGATTCAAGCAGAGCTGAGAACCGAAATAAACCTGATAAAAAAAAAAAAAAAAATGACAACGGGGAGAAGGTAATTCAATGTCATGGGAGGAGCATGACCATCTACCATAGGTGACCTGCAACCTGGAACCTGGATCTGAAAAGGAAATTGGTTATTGAGGGCTATTAGGAACTGAGGTCTCATTGGTAAAAGTCTCAGATTGGGATGGGAAGAGAACTCTCTTCCGCCTCGAAAAGGCCAAGGGATCGCAAGAACTGTTCTCCGTAGGATGGATACTTTATAGGATTTCATCCGTAGACTTAGTCCTGTCTGTAGAAAAAAAAGAATTTTAAGATCGAGGACCTGTGCCTGAGGTCTCGTTGGGGTCTTGGGATTGAAAAGAGGAGCGTTAGCTCATTCAAAGAAGGGGGAACGTCCCCCACAGGAAAGACCGTGAAAGGCCTGGGTGTGTAAGAAGAGGGTCTTCTTGCTCCGTTAAGGGGGCTTGCCATCTTTGCTCCTCTTAGAGGGGCCCTTGATCCAGAGAGGAGAGACTGGGCTGCCCGGGGGGGGTCGTTTGGATGAGCCCGAGGCAGATGAGGAGAGCTCCATGGGGGCTTCCTGGGAGATCAGCTTGAGGGAGAGGAAAAGTTTTTCACCTTCCGGGAGATTGGAGAAAGTGTGGGTCTTGCCTTGTATGGAGAATTTTACCGCGAAGGGGAATGTCCAGCGGTATTTGATGTCTCGTTCCATCAACACTGACAGGAGGGGTTTGAGGGTGCGTCTTCTTTGGATGGTGGATTGAGCGAGGTCCGCAAAGACCTGAATTTGGTGGCCCTGGTGTTGAAGCTTGGGCTTCAGGCGAGATTGTCTCATTACCTCCTCTTTTACCGCGTAGAAGTGCGGTTTAACTATTATGTCCCTCGGGGTCCCGTCTTTCCTCAGGGGACCCAGGGCTCTGTGCGCCCTATCCAGCTCCAGCCTATGGGGCGGGATGTTGGGGATGAGGTCCGAGATAAAGTCCTGCACCGTGAGGGGGATATCCGTGAAGGATTCAGGAAGGCCTCTAATTCGGAAGTTGTACCTCCTGGACCTGTTCTCAAGTTCGTCAATTCTTGATAGGGCCGTTTCTAGCTGTTCTTGGACTGACTGGAGGTGTGCGGCGTTCTGGTTGGTTCTGGCGACTGTATGGTCAATTTTGTCTTCCATCGCCTCCATCCTAGAGCCCAGGTTAGAGAGGTCTGATTTAATAGCATTTGTGATCTGGGAGGCAGTGTTGGCTAGGCCCTTTTCTAAGAGGGTAGAAAATTTGGAGAAGAGTTCCTCTTGCATGACAGATATGTCCTGAAATGTGTATCCAGGTGGGAAGCTTGCATAGGAGGAGAGGTGAGGGGGAATGCCTGAGGGAGAAGCGCCATCTTCCCCCTGCTCTCTGCTGTGAGAGGCTCTGGGAGCAGCCTGTGGAGCTTGGTGCTGGTGCTCGGTCTGGAGCGTGTTGTGGCCTCCCTGTGTTGCCTGGGCATAGGTCAGTGTCGGAGGGGTGAGGATGAGACGCTGTTCTGATCCCTTGTAAAGTGAGGCTGTGTGAGGCCTAGCAGTGTCCCCGTCGGCGGCCATCTTGGTGGACCCGTCCGCCGCTACCGCTGCAAATTGTGGGCCCAGATCACGGCGGGCTTGTGTGCCGGCCATCTCGCCGTGTTCCCCCGCTGTTCCGCGAGCGGGGGGAGTGCTTGAGATTATCCTCCTCCTGCTGGGGCCGGGGATATGCCGCTCGTCGGTCCGGGGTGGTGCGGAGCTCCGAGCTTAGGCGGCCATTACGGAGCTCTCGCGCATGCGCACTCGTAATAAAGATTTTAGACCATTGAAGAAAGTGGGAGATCCTCAGGTACGTATAGGCTTCCGTGTGGGGGAGGTTGTATTCAGTTTGGAGGTTCTTAAAGGTTTTTAGAGTGTTGTTTGTGTTGTAGAGGTCTGAGATATTAGTTATCTTTTGTTTCTGCCATTTTAACAGGTTTAGATTTGGTAATTGCAACATTAGTGTTCTGAGAGGGATTTGTATTATATGACACGGGTGGTCTAAGGTGGTCGTCTGGGTGAGTTTTTTCCAGACTGTCAGAGAGGCCGTAATTGATGGGGGAGTAGGCAGTGTGTGAGGAGGAAGGCCTGCCGAGGTGATAAGGAGCATATCACACAGTGTATTTGGTTTGAAAGTCGATGATTCTATGATTGACCAGGATTTATTGGGATTCGGGTGCCACCAGTAGTAGAGCTGGTCCAGGATGGAAGCATAGTAGTAGGTTTGTATGTGGGGAAGGCCTACCCCTCCTTTTTTGTGATGTCTAGTTAAGATGTAATGAGCACATCTGGGTGGTTTAGTTTCCCATATATATCTGGAAAGTTGTTTTTGTATGGAAGCAAAGAAGGGATGGGGAACAGGTAGGATTACTGTGCGAAATAGGTAGAGTAGCTTGGGGAGAATTAGCATTTTAAAGGAGGCGATCCTTCCTAGTTTAGATAGGCCTGTTGTGCGCAGCTGATTTAATAGTTGGGGAAGCATTTTTTGGAAGGCACGGTAGTTAAGGTCATAGAGTTGAGGTAGTGAGGGGGCTAATTTTATTCCTAAGTATGGGATCGAGTTCTTCGTCCAAGAATAAGGAAGAGATCCTTCCATGAGGGACTGTTGTGTGTGTGTTAGATTGAGCGGGAGGATCAGAGATTTAGAGGAATTGATTTTGTAGAAGGAGGCAGAGCTAAATTGAGTGATGTCTTGAATTGCAGGCATGGATTGGGCTGGGTTTGTGATCAAAAGTATGACATCATCGGCAAAGAGGCTTATTTTGTGTTCAACGTCATTGTGTTTAATGCCTGAGATGCGCTTGTCCCCTCTAATCTTTGCCGCAAGGGGCTCCATAATTAGAGCAAAAATGAGAGGGGAGAGCGGGCAGCCTTGGCGAGTGCCGTTAGAGATCATGAATTGTTTAGACAGGGTTCCGTCAGTTAATACCCTAGCCGTGGGGTTTGAGTAAAGTGAGAGTATGGCCTTTTGGAACCACCCAGTGATTCCAAATTTGGATAGCACTGCCCTCAGAAATCCCCAGTGGACCCTGTCAAACGCCTTCTCTGCATCCAGAGACAGAAGCAGAGAAGGCGTTCGTGTGTGGGTGACCTGGTGAATCAAATCAATGACTCTTCTAGTTGCATCCGGGGCCTGTCTGTCTGGCATAAAGCCAACTTGGTCCGTGTGGACTAGAGAGGGGAGACATTTTGACAATCTAGAAGCAATCACCTTAGCAAATATTTTCATGTCTGTGTTGAGGAGCGAAATGGGTCTGTAATTGGTAGTGAAGGTAGGGTCTTTCTCTGGTTTAGGGATGGTGGTGATGATTGAACGCAGCATGTCAAGCGGTATAGAACCAGAGGTGGCAGCAGAGTTGAAGAGGTCAGTGAGGTGAGGGGTGACGAGTTTGTCAAATGTTTTGTAGAATTCGTTAGTGTAGCCATCTTCCCCAGGTGATTTATGGAGAGGGAGTGTTTTGATGGCTGTTAGGACTTCTTCATCCGAGAATGGTTGGGAAAGGCCTTCTAGTTGTGTATGAGTTATAAGCGGAAGATCAATAGTGGATAGGAAGTTTTGTATGCATTTGTCAGTTGGTTGGAGAGTAGTTGTGTCAGTTGAAAGGTTGTAGAGAGAAGAGTAATAGTCGCTAAAGGCGTTAGCGATATCCTGTGGATTTGTCAGGAGTCGTTTGGTGGTGGGATGGTGAAGGGAAGATATTTTATGTTTAAAGCGTTGAGCCTTGACCTGTCGAGCTAGTAAGGCTCCAGCTTTATTGCCTAAGGCATAGTATTTGGCTTTAGTAAATTTAAGGTTGTTTTCAAATTTAAAGAGTAAAAGTGAGCGGAGTTTTTGTCGCTGTTCTAAGAGCTCACTGGCTAAATTGTGGGAGGGATTAAGTTTGTTTTGGTTTTCAAGAAGGGTAATTTGGGAAAGGACCCCGTCAACTTGCTTAGACCTCTGGTTTTTAACATTACTATGGAGTTTAATTAGGACGCCACGCATGTAGGCTTTATATGCCGACCAAAGTACAAACCTATCAATGTCCGGTTGATTGTTCGTTTGGAAATAGGAGTGGTGTTCGATATTGAGTTTTTGAACTATGCTAGGATCAGAGATGAGGGAGGCGTCAAGTCTCCATATTCGGTGTGGTCTTGGTCTGCAGTTTCCCACAGTAAGGGAGATGGGTGCATGGTCCGACCATGTTATGGTTCCAATTTCAGAGTTCGTCACATCCTGGAGGGTGAGTTTGTCAACAAGGAAGAAGTCAATACGGGAGTAGGAAAGTTGAGAAGAGGAGAAGTAGGAAAAGTCACGCTCATTGCTGTGGTGGCATCTCCACAGATCGTAGAGATTGTTTGCTTGGAGGAAGGGGTTCAGAACAGTTCGATGGTTTTTAGTCGCGGAAGTAGTATCCAATGTGGAATCTCCAATTACATTGAAGTCACCTCCAAAAAGAAGCCTCCCCTTTCGGAGTCGTAGTATTTTTTTGTAGAGTTGTTTGTTGAATCGTATTTGCTGTTTGTTTGGTCCATAGACGTTGACCAGAGTGTAGGTGATTTGATTAATGTCGCATAGGAGGATCAGGAAACGGCCGTGGGGGTCTGCGATGGATTGATGTAGTTTAAATTGTAGTGTATTCCGTACGGCAGTGAGGACCCCGTTTTTCTTCTTCAGGCCTGAAGCTGAGAAAACTTGGTCGTAGTTTTTCAGGATAAATTTGGGAGTTTTAGCAGAGGCAAAATGGGTCTCTTGCACTAGGAGGATATCGGCTTTTTGAGTGTTGGCTTCTTTGAGAAGTGCAGATCTTTACTGTGGAGAGTTTAAGCCCCTGGCATTGATAGAAACTATTTTGAAAGCCATTCTGGGGGCTTAAAGTTAGGGTGGATTGATCCCAGGTGAAGGTGGCAATTGGTTGGTGTGGATCAAATCGCTAGCCTTGCTCTAAGTGGTGTGAACAATGTGATTTGTCACTTGTGTAAAGAAATAGAGACTCGGGTGTAGTTTGGCGGAAAGGTTAGTGGGGATATGCTGGTGCTGGGTTAGGGTGAAAGGTCTTTGATTAAAAAGGGAGAGTCCAGTAACAAAGGGGCCCTGGACTCAATGTGCAGAAAATACTGCAAACAGATGGTGGGGGAAAGAGAACTTATGTCCACAATGTGGGACAGGGATCTCTTAGCAGGCAGGCAGGTACTGGATAAAGCCGCTGCAGTATCCCAGCCGTTTGGCTAGTGCAGAGAAGGAGA
This sequence comes from Aquarana catesbeiana, assembly GCA_037953035.1. Taxonomy (NCBI): domain Eukaryota; kingdom Metazoa; phylum Chordata; class Amphibia; order Anura; family Ranidae; genus Aquarana; species Aquarana catesbeiana. The sequence goes on from JBBHAA010003250.1 coordinate 96,763, forward strand.
TATATTGCAGCCTTCAAGGATCTGGAGGTTCTCCTCCTGTCTCCATGAGAGTTGGAAGGTGAGCGGAAGGGCACGGTGTTTCCTCTGGTATGATATGCCAGTTTCTCAAGAGTGTGAGACCCATAGGGAGGGTGCGCACTGTGTGAGTTTTGTTTTGGTGCGTAATGAGTCATTTAGTGGGGAAACCCCATTTGTAAGGGATTTTATGGTTTTGAAGTGCTTTAGTTATAGTCGCCAGCTGCCTGCGATTTTCCATTGTTGCTTTGGATAAGTCAGCATACAGTGCGATGTTGGTGAAAGGGTCAGGGAGTCTTGTTGCACGTTTGGCTGCGTACATGATTTTTTCCTTTGTAGTGAAAAAATGAATGCGGGCTAAAACATCCCTGGGAGTGGAGGCAGGGAGGTGAGATGGCTTGGGGAGCCTGTGTGCCCTGTCAATTTCCATGTCACGGGTTGTTAGGTCAGGCAAAAGGGCCCGCATCAGGGATTGCAAAAATTGAACGATATCAGATTGTTGGATCGACTCAGGGATGTTACGGAATTTAATATTATTTCATCTGGAGCGATCTTCCAGGTCTGCGATTTTCAGATTAATTAATTGGAGTTCATCGTCATGATCCGCAAATCCATCTACCAGTTCATTATGGGCAGAGAGTAAGTCTCCCATCTTAGTTTCCATGTGTGTAATAATTTGATCATGCTGATTAACGGTCATGGATAATGAGGAGACAGCAGAGGATAAGTCAGTATATAGAGTTTGCCTCAGTGACAGCAGTATATTCTTCATGGTGCTTTCAGAGAGTGGCTGGTCAGAGGCAGGGAAGGCATCTAATACAGATGATGGCTGCGGTGGGGGGAGAGAGAACAGGCAGGGAGCTGTGACATGCAGGGATTGCTGAGGCTCATCCGTTCTGAGCCTAGTCTTAGCAGGGCTGGACGTAGTGGGCGAGTTGGGGGAGAGCACTCACCCTGTGTGTCAGATGAGCGGTGGAGCCCTGGAGACAGCGCAGGGCTCTGACTGGAATGTGAGGAGGAGAGCCGCGCTGTTGTTTCTCGGCCGCTGCCGGCGCCATTTTGGCCGCTTGCCAGGTCTGGCGAGGGATAGTAATCCGTCAGTTTTCTGGGGATTTTGGAGGCTTTCCTTCGTTTCAGCATGGCCCCTCACTGTGTGGAAGTGTTATGGCTGATTGTGGGGTAATTTCTCCTTCTCTGGAGCCGCTGAAGAAGTCGCTGTGGCCGGTTATGCTGCGGAGCTGTGAGTCTAGGCAGCCATCCACACGAGCCTTCAAGCCACGCCCCTTAATGCTCCTTTTTTGTCCTTCATGCATATTTGCCTTCACTAACCTCCCCAGCATGCTATCCTGGGCCCATATCCACCTAGCCTATTCACTTAACAATGTATTTTGTCAGCTCCATAGTACTGCTTTACACCAAACACCCCCTAAAATTTGTACAAATGTTATTTGTGTCCTTAAATTCATGCAGAGTGCCAGAGGCTTTTTTTTGGGGCCTAAAATCATTTGTAACCCTCCCTCCCACCAACCGCTAAGTCAACCCATACCAATCCTCTATCTGCTGACTTTGCCAAACCCATACACACTATAATGATGAAGAATATGCTCTGCGCTAGAGTGAACACAATTACTATATTATCTCTAGAGTGTGAGATATATATATAAAAAAATATATAAAAAAATACTTTCTCTATGAATGAATAACCAATAAATTAATAATGCAAATTCAAATCTGGTATATAAGTGAATGAATATCAAAAAACGATTACAGTGAATCCATATCGTTCAAACATATAAAGTGCAAGGTGCATAGAAAATATATATATATGTAATCTATATTGCCAAATATAAAAGTGCATCGACAAATGCAAAAGTGCTTAGTGCTCCATAATGACCATGAAGGATGTCCTAGTACATGATCACAAAGTGATACGTGATACGGCTAATGTGCTCACCTCAGAGCGTGTGACCCAGCTGCTACACTGAGTAAAAACATGCTTTGGAGCCACCCCCGGGCTTAGTACTGAATACCAGACGTTAATCTCCAGCTTGGTTCAATCCAGCTACAGGTATTCACTCCTTTGCTCCGCCAGCAGTTGTCACCTCCCTACTTCCACTACTCTGGTAAAAACTGCTGGCGGAGCGAAGGAGTGAATACCTGGAGCTGCATTGAACCAAGCTGGAGATTAAGGTCTGGTAATCAGTACTAAGCTCTTGGGTGGCTCCAAAGCGTGTTATGACTCAGTGTAGGAGCTGGGTCACACGCTCTGAGGTGAGCACATTAGCCTAGGGAGGCCGCTGAAATGCACCGGAGCATGGTTTGCAGCACTAAAGATTTATGAGCATGTTGGACTACACCATATATGGACACTGTTTATACGCACCTATTTGATGCTGTTTTATATGGGACTTTTCACGTATCACTTTGTTATCATGTACTAGGACATCCTTCATGGTCATTATGGAGCACTAAGCACTTTTGCATTTGTCGATGCACTTTTATATTTGGCGATATAGATTTTATATATATATATATATATATATATATATTCTATGCACCTTGCACTTTATATGTTTGAACCATATGGATTCACTGTAATCGTTTTTTGATATTCATTCACTTATATACCAGATTTGAATTAGCATTTTTTATATATATATATATATCTCACACTCTAAAGATAATTTAGTAATTGTGTTCACTCTAGTGCAGCGCATATTCTTCATCATTATTAGCGTGCACGGTATATGAAACGTGATTTGCGCTTGCAGCTGGGTATTGGTATACATTTGGCATTGGACCATTGTGGCTCGCAAGACTTTCTTTATCTTGTTCACACTATACCTACCTCTTTTGTGGTCCTATTTATGGATGAATTCACCAAAGCAGGTAGCAAAACGGCCTGCCTGAATACTTTCAAAAGGTACTGTTTAAAGTTTTTTTTTCATATTATTATCTTGATAGGTAATTGCAGAATGTCAATATGTGCTTCCATTTGTACAGTGTGTATTTATATTTTTGGATTATGACAGTTCTTACCTGTCCAGCGGGCTGCCAATAGTGTAAGTAAGGAGGGGCTGGCCAAAGTAAAACACATTATTTATGCATTCAGCTCTCAATAAAGTTGAGAGGGTTACCTGTCCAAAACATCCCCCCCCCTAAAATTTTTACAATGGGCCATCAGAGGGGGTGAGGAATCTGATAAGTGGACCTTATACTTTTGCCTTTAAATACTCCTTCAAATAAATGTTATACTGATGTTGGCCAAGAATGTTTGGGTCTAATCTGCTTGCAATGTTATGTACAAAATTACTATTTTTTTTTCTAGATGGACTCCACAGTTTCCTTAAATGCCACAGGAATGGCAGACTGTGGCCTCCCACTTTGCCACCCATTGGGACTTTCCCAACTGCGAAGGGGCAATCGATGGGAAACACGTCCACATCGTCCCACCACACCATTCGGGGTCATACTGTTACAATTAACAAGGGGTTCAATAGTATCGTGCTGATGGCGGTGGTGTGGGCAGCATACAAGTTTTTATATGTGGACGTGGGGAGGAATGGCCAAATGTCGGATGGTGGAGTATTTGCCCGAACCGTGTTCTATCGACATCTCGAGAGTGGTGGCTTGGGATTGCCACCTCCGGAGGAGAACGTGGAAGGACTGCCATTTGTCTTCGTCGCAGATGAAGCATTCGGTCTGGGTGACCACGTGATGAGGCCATTCCCACGTCCCGCGTCGGAATTGCATACACAGGAATTTCCGATAAAAAATTTTTCCGTCTGAAAAATTGAGAACATGCTCTCAAACTTTTGCCGGCGGAAATTCAGCCAGCAAAAGTCCGATGGAGCATACACATGGTCGCATTTTCCGACCAAAAGCTCTCATCGGTCTTTTGCTGCCCGAAATTCCGATCGTGTGTATGGGGCATTAGTCCCACCCCACACTATAAAAGTATTCTTTCAATAGCAGCCATTTGTAGTGTGATATCGGCGTGGAGAGAGATAGAACAGGGCTCTGTTCGGTGCTCTTAAACAGTTAGTGTGTTATACTGTGCTATTCTGAGTCTATTGTCAATGTAAACTATCAGTTTAGTGTGAATTTAGTGATGGTTCAGTGTGAGTGTAGCGCGAAGATTCGTTTTTACTTCAGTGTCAGTTTATTTTGGCAGCACAGGTTTCCTGCAGTATATTTCAGTGCATTGCTGCACATTTACCACAGTATATTTCAGTGCGTTACTGCACGTTTAATGCAGTGTAGACATGGGCCGAACGACCCCCGGTTGGGTTTGCGGCAGAACTTTCGAACCATGAAAACGTTCAGAACAGAATAATTAACCCCATTGAAGTCTATGGGACCCAAACTGAAAAAAATCAAAAGTGCCCATTTTGAAGGCTTATATGCAAGTAATTGGACATACAATGGTTATAAGGGTCCAGGTACTGCCCTGGGGGACATGTATCAATGAACACAAAGTTTGTAAAAAAACATCATTTTTAAATGAGCAGTGATTTGCTATGGCTTAAAGTGAAACCACAAAAATGAGAAATATCAATAAAAATGTTGTTAAATATAGTGTCTGGGGAGTTCCCTTAGTCTGCCTGTAAAGCGGCACATCTGTACCGTGTATAGAACCTGCTGCAGCAATAATGATATTTATAAAGCCAAAAAAATGAAATTTTCCCTGCCAGCTTTCTTTATTTTATAAGCAACGGCTTGGGGAGCCAGTCTGTATGATGAGGCCACAATGTAGTGCACTTGAGATTTTTTGGATAAAGTCTGGTGTCTCTTTCGCTGACTTTGGATAGAAGTAACAGGTAGGGAAAAATGGGTTTGTTGGTGTTGCCTTCACACAGTAACCCTATAGAGGTACTCTTGATGAAAGCAAGAATTTTCCTTGCTGTCAAAAATTTAAATGACATGCACCTGTCCAACAGGTGTGGAAAAATTGGCCCTTGGGTGTTAATTGTGCCCATAAAACCTACACCAAAACATTTCTTCCAGATTACATCAACACCAACACGGCTAGGCAGCCTAGGCAGTTTTTCAGAGATTCCAGATCCAGAAAGCACTTAATCAGTGACATCAGTCAGGGGTTTAATAGCTGCTGCTAATCCAGGACTGATTCTTTTTTTTGTATAATCTTTATTTTATATTTTCAAAATAACATACATTGAGAAAACAGACTACAACAAAACAAGAAGTAGAAAAGACAATAAGTGCCTGAGAGGCATACATGGGGACAAGAGAGGGAATTGGGTTGTAATTATATAGAAACCTCTGATACATTCAGATAGCAGACTTCATATGACTTCATCAAATTATACCCCACGCCATAGGGCTAGATGCTGCTGCATTTAGCGCTGTGGAGAGCGGGTCAGACGGAGTTGGGCTCACATGTATCTGCTCCCTTCCATGCCGCGGCCATGCCCCCCAGGACTGATTCATTTTGATAAATGTCAGCTGGACCACGGAGTCTGTGGACAGACATGCTCTCTTACCTGTCACAAAACCTCCAGCAGCACCGAATGCCCATTTTCCACAAGACTGTAACCTACCAGATTCTGGAAAGGAGTTACATAAACTCCTCTTTAAATCTGGGGCAGCTGTGCATGGTAACCAATCAGCTTCGAACTTCAGCTTATTCAATTAAGCTTTGACAATAAAACCTGGAAGCGGATTGGTTTCTATGCAGAGATGCACATTAGTAAATCAACCCCAGTGAGCCTCGTACTAGGGTTAGCACGTACCTAGTTTGATCATCGTGCCATGCCGCAAAGATGGAGGGACTCAGTGGTGAAAAACCATCTATAACTAAGTATTCTTGTTACACTTTCCAATATTACTACATTTGTTATCTTTAATTGTATGTAGATGGGGTTCAGTGTGGTGCCTCAGATATAACCTGGTCGTCTCGTGCCCAGGTGGGAAGATGTCCAGAGATGTTGCGAGCCCTACACTTTTCCTCCTCACCTGGAACATTTCCCTGCCTCTAGTTCTGTCCCTAACCTGTCCCAACACTATCCACTCTCAAATACGCACTCTCAAATACACTGTTGGAGTAACATGGGGCAGCAGCATCCAATCCGCTTCCCCAGTGACCCAGGAAACCATAGAGGAACCATGTTCATCTTGACTTCCTCTCTAGATGCCACTGTGGACAAGTGCCACCCTCAGTTGTCAAACTGTCTCCTGTCATTTTCACTTTGACACTTTTTTGGTGAATGGGTAGGGCTACAATGTATCCCTACCCGTTCACATAGGGGGCGGGATCTGGAGGCCCAGACTAGATATTTAATGTAGACTCTATATTCAGTAAGTGCAGGCAGTGTAGTATATATATTACACAGTGTACTGAAGTGGAAGGGGAACCCCCGTGCCAAAATTTAAAGAAAAATGGCATGGGGCTCCCCCAAAATCCATACCAGGCACTTAATTTTCGGGTCCGGGCCCATGAGTGATGATGGATAGACATCACGGGACACTTTTTTTTCTTTATAAAGGAATTGTCCAAAACTGTCTCCTGTCGTTTTTACTTTTTTGATACTTTTTTGGTGAATGGCTAGGGGTACAATGTACCCCATACCCACTGACATGGGGAGGAGGGATCTGGGGACCCCCTATTTAAAGGAGGCTTCCAGATTCCATTAAGCCCCCTGCCCGCAGACCCCCACAACAACTGGGCAAGGCGCTCTCTCGCCCCCCCTCCCCATTTTCCTGCGGCCTTCCAGGTTTTGTGTTCGGATAAGGATCTGGTATGGATTTTGGGGAGGACCCCACGCCATTTTTTTTTTTTTTTGGTACGGGGTACCCCTTAAAATCAATACCAGACCTGAAGGGCCTGGCAATGGACTGGGGGGAGGGGGAGGGAACTTTTTATGCATTTTTATGTATATTGCCAGGACCTGACATTACATTACAGCCGCAAGCAATTTTAAATGACATTTTTAACTTTAGACGTACGGTCGATATGTAAGCAGCCTTGCTTAGTGTGGAGCGTGGATTTGCACCCTGCCTTTGTCCAATCATGGCTCTGTCTGCTGAGATGCATGCTTTGGCCAATCAGCAGCCGTCAATGCGCTCATATTTCCCACGAACGCCCCATAATATTCAGAGTTTGGCGAACGAGCGAACACCCGATGTTCGAGTCAAACTTACTTTCGACTTGAACCATGGGCTCATCCCTACTAAATACCTTGGACTGTCTACTTTCCAAAAAAGGGGTCATTTGGGGGGTATTTGTACTGTCCTGGTGTTTTCGGGCCTCAAGAATTGAGATTGGCCATCAGTACATCAGGATTGATCAATTTTCAGATATATATCCCATAGTTTGTGGACTCTATAACTTTCCTACAGACTAAGTAATATACACTGATTTGGGTTATTTTCACCGAAGAAATGTAGCAAAATGAATACATTTTGGCCTAAATTTATAAAGGACGATTTGCAAAGTTTTATAACAGCCACGAAAAAAAATGCTCTATTTCTGTGAAAAAAAATGATAAAAATGTCATGTGTACAGCATTGCATGACCGCGCAATTGTCATTCAAAGTATGAGAGCGCTGAAAGCTGAAAATTGATCTGGGCAGGAAGGGGATGAAAGTGCCCAGTATTGAAGTTGTTAAAGGCCTCGTCCCCCTCTGGCAAGTTAACCCCCCCCCCATGTTGTGGAATGGTACGTCTCAAGTAAGTGGGTGATGCACTTATTTGCATGCAGATCACCCTTGAATATCCCCGCATGTGATGCTGAGCCTCCGTGTTTGAAAACTGAAATTCAATGAATGACTTGTGGTGGGTCAGGGACAGTCAGGCTGGGGAGGAGGGACTTAGGAGACACTGGACCTCCTCCAGCCAAGAAATGAGGCAGGGCTCTATCTGACTCTTTGTAGCTTCTAATTCTGTTATTCAAATTGAAAACTGCAGATCGGATGCTCTGAGATCCTCATAGTCTAGAAGAAGAACAAGTCCCAGCATATCCTGCAACATTATTTTATACAGTAGTAGATTCTATATGACTGTAGTATGATGGAGAAGAAGAAAAGGTAGATAGAGATATGAGGTGTCCTCTGACGTTTTTCAAGAGGAACTGCCGTCTGCTCACCTAATTTTTAATAGCTTCCCTCCAACCACTTTGTATATAGTTGTATATATACTGTGATTCTGTACTTTCCAAATATGCTGTAAAAATCTCCTTCCACTGAGTCTGGCTGCCTCTATTTTAACTGTTGGCAGCTGAAGCTGCTGCCTGTTCACTTCCTGGATTTACACAGACATAGAGATGGAGGCACACCTCTCATTGACCCTCTTATGACTTGTCCCCCCTCCCTTCCTGGCAAACTCTCAGTAGAATGAGAGAGAGAGAGCTGTGCATGATGTCATAAGCCTAGGCTAATGACCAGACAAGAAACAGTAAGTGGGCTGTATAAGGGATTTACTGGCAGAAAAAAAAAATGTTTTACTATGCAAAGTTAAAACAACAACAAGGGCAGAAGATTTAATAGATGGAAAGTTGAAAAAGTGACTGAAGGTCTGCTTTCAGTCCATATCAGAAGATAATCTTCTTCTCACAGATGTACTTTTCAAGTAATTTTTCAGAACAGGGAGCATCATTCCAGTCATTTCCATTCCTTGATGCAGCGCAGTCTTCCCCTCCTCCGAAACCATGATCCTTCCAATCATCGGGCTGATCCTTCCCCCAGAACCTGAAGGACAGAAGAGACAATAGTGATTAGACCAGGGCAGGAATTGAGCAGAACTGGGACCTCAGAAATGCTATAGTGTTAGATTTTCAAGGTGTGAGCCCAACTACTGTGATGAATTGCAAGAGAGCTGACCACATGCTACAACGTGATTACATAATCTACCGAGGTTAGATCAGTGATGGCCAACCCCATACATACACAGCCCCTAGCTACTGTATGTGATGAGTTCTTCCCCCTCCTCTTTCCCTGACTGAATATGTAAAGAGTTCTCTACACCAGGTCCTTCCCCATGGGAGAAGTTCTTCCCGTATACTTCTTTACCTATTGGCCTATGTGAGGAGTTATTTCCCTCATATCTTTCCTTAATTGGTTATGTGAGGAGTAGGGATTAGCGAATGGTTTGGCCTATACCTAGGATGTTAGGAAGAATGCCCAAACTTTGCCAAATTTGGCCCTCTGTAAAATGGGAGGGAGCTGAGCATCATCTATAGAAGTGATATTTCCACCTCTTTTATATATAGTTAGGTAGTTAGTCAGGTTGAAAAAAGACGCAAGTCCACCTAGTTGAACCAATCAAAAGAAAAAAAAAATACAATCCCATATGAACAATCCTATACCCACAGTTGATCCACAGGAATGTGAAAAACCCCAGCAAAGCACGATCCAATTTGTTTACAGCAGGGAAAAAAAATCCTTCCTGATCCCCCAAGAGGCAATCGGATTTTCCCTGGATCAACTTTACCTATAAATGTCAGTACCCAGTTATATTCTGTACATTTAGGAAAGAATCAAGGCCTTTTTAAAGCAATCTACTGATCTGGCCAGAACCACCTCTGGAGGGAGTCTATTCCACATTTTCACAGCTCTTGCTGTGAAGAAGACTTTCCATATTAGGAGATTAAATCTCTTTTCCTCTAGACGTAAAGAGTGCCCCCATGTCCTCTGTGATGACCTTAAAGTGAATAACTCAACACCAAGTTCACTATATGGACCCCTTATGCATTTGAACATGGTGATCATATCCCCCCTTATGTATTTGAAGATGGTGATCATATCCCCCCTTATGCATTTATACATGTTGATCATATCCCCCCTCAATCTCCTCTTTGCAAGAGATAATAAATTGAGTTCCTCTAATCTTTCCTCATAGCTGAGCTCCTCCATGCCTCTTATCAGTTTGGTTACCCTTCTGTGCACTTTCTCCATTGTATAACGGTCTCCTGCTGTCAGTGGTTCCTAAACAAGCAGCAAGTGCTGGCAACTGATGCGTCCCTAGCAACCACCTCTGGCATCCTGCTTACATGGGTGGTAATCTCCGGTTACATTAGGAAAGGGACAGAGATAGAAGCAACTGTCACTGGCCATATTTGGTCAATGATGTCACTACTTTCTCCTCCCCTTCCCTTATATAGCTGATGACAGCTTGGGGAGCTGTCATTCAGCGAGCAGTACCATTGGGAATAGCCATGCACATCGGGTCAACCAAGTCTTTAATTTGGACGAGCCGGCAGGCGTCGGGCATCATGATTGATGATGGCTTTACAATGAGGAACTCTTGGGTATTTTTTTTTTTTTTTTTTTAAAGGACTTTGGGTGTCTTCATGTCTGGGTTACATTTACTATGTACCTGCTCATTCACATGTAGGCAGGGTGATATGTGTAGGCCTCCATATTTTTAACAGGGGCTTCCAGATTCTGATGCCCCCCCCCACAGACCCCCAAAAACACTGGCCATGGTTCTGGGTAACAGGCCCTCATCTTCATCAACATGAGGACAAGGTGTTTTGCTAGAGTGGTCCTCCCTGGCATGGCATCCCTCCACGTTAAGGTCGTGTGACCTAGCATGGTTCAGGAGGGGGGCAACTGCTTGTTTTCCTGGCCAGCCAGACTCCATGCTTGGGTTAAGGGTCTGGAATAGATTTTTAGGGGGACCTTGTGTACTTTTTTTGTGAGGATTCCTCTTAAAATCCATACCAGACTCAAAAGGTCTGGTAAGCATTTTGTTGCTTACCAGACTGATCACTTTTTTTCATTCTTGCTGTAGGAAAAACAAATCTCCCAAGCGGGGACAGACAAGAAAAACCCACCAGTAAGAGCATTTTCAGAAGGATTCTAGAGATGGGATCAGCCAAGTATAAAACTTGAAATACTTTATTATATCCTAATGACTCTATAAACCATGAGTCATTATCACAATACATTTAAAATTACTTAATTATTTAATTATTATCAAACCCTTGTCGACAAATATAAGCAGATTTGTTTCTGCTGAACAAATAAGGTAAGTCAGTAAGTCATGATAGATGGGTGTAGCTTACTTTTTTGGGAGGTTGAATAGCAAGACGGTCATTTCAGGATTTTATTGCTTTGATTAATAATGTGTTCTATGGTGGGAGTTTGGTGAAAGTTTCCCCAATTATTTGCTCCTGTTCCATTTTAAATGAAGGGGTCACATGCTGCCTGGACATTTACAGCCATCTTCCCCTGGTGGTTAAGATAGAAATTAATGGAGGTGTAGGATTTGTTGTTAGGAACACGTGGCATCCCTTGGCCACAACACTGTACTACCTCCAGGATGTGAAATTCTCTGGAGCAGGGGGTCTCCACACCTTGTAAACAAAGGGCCAGTTTACTGTCCTTCAAACTTTAGGAGAGCCGGACTGTGGCCAGTGGGTGTGGAAAATGACCTGGTGTCAGTGGGAGTAAACCGTTCCCCATCTTGGGTATTAGGGGAGGAATAGTGCCCCATAGTTGGTGTCAGTAGGAGGAATAGTGCCCCATCGTTGGTGTCAGTAGAGGAATAAAGCCCCATCGTTGGTGTCAGTAGGAGGAATAGTGCCCCTATGCTGGTGTCAGTAAGAGCAATGGTTGCCCATCATTGGTGTCAGTGGGAGGAACAGTGCCCCATCGTTGGTGTCATTGGGATGAATAATGCCCCATTGATGGTGTCAGTAGGGGGCAATTGTGCCCTATTGCTGGTGTCAGTGGGAGCAATAGTGCCCCATCATTGGCGTCAGTGGGAGGAATAGTGCCCCATCATTGGTATCAGTGGGAGGAATAGTGCCCCATCATTGGCGTCAGTGGGAGGAATAGTGCCCCATCGTTGGTATCAGTGGGAGGAATAGTGCCCCATCATTGGCATCAGTGGGAGGAATAGTGCCCCATCGTTGATATCAGTAGGAGGAATAATGCCCCCATGCTGGTGTCAGTAAGAGGAATGGTTGTCCATCATTGGTGTCAGTGGGAGGAACAGTGCCCCATTGTTGGTGTCATCGGGATGAATAATGCCCCATTGCTGGTGTCAGTAGGGGGCAATAGTGCCCCATTGCTGGTGTCAGTGGGAGCAATAGTGCCCCATCATTGGCGTCAGTGGGAGGAATAATGCCCCATCATTGGTGTCAGTGGGTGGAATAGTGACCCATCATTGGCATCAGTGGGAGGAATAGTGCCCCATCATTGGCATCAGTGGGAGGAATAGTGCCCCATCATTGGTGTCAGTGGAAGGAATAGTGCCCCATCATTGGCTTCAGTGGAAGGAATAGTGCCCCATCATTGGCGTCAGTGGAAGGAATAGTGCCCATCATTGGCGTCAGTGGGAGGAATAGAGCCCCATCATTGGTGTCAGTGGGAGGAATAGTGACCCATCATTGGCATCAGTGGGTGGAATAGTGCCCCATCATTGGTATCAGTGGGGGGAATAGTGACCCATCATTGGCGTCAGTGGGAGGAATAGTGCCCCATCATTGGCATCAGTGGGAGGAATAGTGCCCCATCATTGGTGTCAGTGGAAGGAATAGTGCCCCATCATTGGCTTCACTGGAAGGAATAGTGCCCCATTATTGGCATCAGTGGAAGGAACAGTGCCCCATCATTGGCGTCAGTGGGAGGAATAGAGCCCCATCATTGGTGTCAGTGGGAGGAATAGTGACCCATTATTGGCATCAGTGGGTGGAATAGTGCCCCATCATTGGTGTCAGTGGGAGGAATAGTGACCCATCATTGGCATCAGTGGGTGGAATAGTGCCTTATCATAAGTGTCAGTTGGAAGAACAGTGCCTCATAATTGGTGTCAGTGGGAGGAATAGTCCCCCATCATTGGTATCAGTTGGAAGAATAGAGTGGCAGAAACTATGGCCCACAGTTGCTGACAGTAGAGGGGAATAATGCTCCAAGGGCCGGATAAAAGCAAGCAAAGGGCCACATCCAGCCCCTTGGCCACAGTTGGGAGACCACTGCTCTAGAAGAAGGAAAAGTGACATCACTTCCTCCTCAGCAAAGTAAAATAGGATTTGATTTCTGCTTGTTGGGTAGGTGCAGTGTGGTGTGGCAGTCAGTAAATGCACAGAATCCCAAATTGCAAAGAACATTTTATTGAACAGCGTATCAACAGGACCAGGGGGGAGCTCACCCATCCGGAGCCACTTACAGGCATGCAGCATCTGCCACGAGGAGTGAAGCGCGACCTGGGCGGTCCACACCCAAATAGGCAGCTTCCTGAAGAAGTGGTCACAGGCTCTGCTCTCTCCCTACTCCTTTTCCTACTGCAACAACTGTCTGTCAGATGGGGAACCTGTCCAGCATGCCAAACCCAGGGGCAAAAGTCTTACATAAACTCTGCCTGACCTAAGATGGCCACAGGGTCATGTGGGGCATGTGCATCCAACTGGATCACTGACTGAGTAATCGAGGAAATCACAGAGAAAACACAGCTTCTCTTGACTTCCTCTCCCATCTGCATTGCCACTGCGGATGAGCACCACCTGCAGTGGAATAGACTGCAACTTCCTACATGGGGGGGGGGGGAAGAAAGAAAGAGAGATAAAGAAAGAGAAAGAGAGAGAAAGAGAGAGAGAGAGAGACACGTTACATGTTATGTAAAAGTGGCAAAACGGACGCTTTGAAATATCGGTTACTAGCTGTTAAGTTTCCGGCATTCATAAGAGGTTTTCAAACGTCCTGTTTGCAGATATCAAAGTGCCTTGGGAGAGAAGAAATCTTCAACTCAGTGTACGGGTTTTGTTGAAGACCAGCAGGAAGTGTGTGAAGGACTGAGAACATTTCAGGGCTCCAGCCAGGAGGGAGGTGTGCTCCCATTTTGGAGACAGGGCTTCATCTTAGAAGACAGGTGTGAGCCAGTATCACTGGGTGCATTGAAGAGGAGCTGTGTGCAATAATGAGGAGCCGTGTGCATTGACAGGCTTGAAGATATGTGCATTGAAGAGAAGCTGGTGTGAGGGACACATAACTAAGAGCAGAAGTACTGCTGAAGAAAGAGCCAGGTGGCTTGATTTTTTTTTTGCCCGTTTATGCTGTGACCGAAACCCCTGCTGGGCAAGTTTATGGACTGTAGGTTAATCTGTTTTCATAAAAGTGGGCTACCAGGCCCTTAAAATTGGCATGGACTTCACTAAAAAAACACATCTACCACTGAGTCTAATCACCCAATGTCACAGTACATTATTGTTTTCTAAGTGATAAAGTAAGGTTCAGCACTGGGTGGAGTGAATTAAAGTCTTATGCCGCGTACACACGGTCAGACTTTTCGTCTACAAAAGTCCGATGGACGCCGACGAACTAAAGCTGGCTGACAATCCGATCGTGTGTGGGCTTCCCCGGACTTTCAGCGGACTTTCAGCGGACTTTTCCAGCCTCAAATTTGATGGACTTTAGATTTGAAACATGCTTCAAATCTTTACGTCGTACTTACGCCGGACCCAGAAATCCGCTCGTCTATGTGCTAGTCCGACGGGCAAAAACCCACGCCAGGGCAGCTATTGGCTACTGGCTATCAACTTCCTTATTTTAGTCCGGTGTACGTCATCATGTACGAATCCGTCGGACTTTTGTGTGATCGTATGTAGGCAAGTCCGTTCGTAAGAAAGTCTGCCGCAAGTCCGCCGCAAGTCCGTCGAAAGTCTGTCGGACAGGCTGTCTGACTTTTGTAGCCGAAAAGTCCGATCGTGTGTACGCGACATTAATGTACTTCAGCTCAAGGATCCATCGGTGTGCCACCTTTTCAGATCATTTTGCGAGATCTTAGAAATATGTGAAAAGGATTCTGATATTGTGTCTTACTTTGGAGTTATGTCATAAGGCGTTCCATCCACCCATCTCCAGGTTCCATCCGCATCCGTTAGACCGATCCAAAAGGTTTTTCTGTTTGCAATCCCACGCAGAAAATTCTTAAGAAAGACAAAATATAGAAGTTGTTAGCAGATGAATTATTATACACACAATGGCTGATTAGGTCACATGACAGTTGGGCTACCAGTATATTTTAGGAGTTGGATAGGAAACTGGGGAACTGGGAGGAAATCCACTAAAATGGTGAGAACACTTCACACCCCAACACAAATGTAATCCTCCGCCCAGAGACAGACATGGTATGACCCACCTCCAGGCTTGCGACACCACTGAGGTCAGCCTTAGAAAATGGACAGCAAGGTCAAGGTTGAAAAATGGAGAAGAGGGGAAATGTATGCTAGAAAAGCATCGTTTTGACAGTGTGTGGCGATCCAACATAACCCCATGGCATTTACAACTGAGGATCATGCCTAGAAACAAATTTATTCTAAATAAGGAAACATATTTCCACTAAAAATTATTTTAAAGTAAAATTTTACATAATATAAACACAAACTCCTGACCTCCTACTAAATATATCAGATTGATGGCTGTTACATTAGCCCACTGGTATCCATAGATGAACCCTTATGCCACGTCCGTGAATCAAAACACCAAAGCCAGAGTCAGCATGAGAGCCTGAAAACTCACAATTTTATAGGGAGACGTCAAAAATAACCAACTCCGTGTTTCTCTTAAGATAGGTGTTCTTTGGTGCTACTCTCCACCATCTAGCTGTTTCAAAGAATGTGTAAGTCAATGAAGCAGAAGCTGAACAAAGTTTTTTTTTTTTTTTTTTTTACATGGTTTAGAAATGTCAACAACCCAGCATGAAAAAAAGGTTAAAAGTAGGACTTTGCCCTGATGTTTGGAAACATAAAGGAAAAAAAACCCTAAATTCAGCCTTAATAATGTAGCAAGTTCCCAGGCCTCCTTTGGTCTAATGAGAACCTCCAGGGCCAGAGATAGCTGACATCCTTCTGTATATGGTGGGTTGTGTGGCATGGTGGGTGCAAAGTAGTTAGAGTTGGGCGCCAGACACTTCTTGAATGCAAAAGAGCGTTTATTTCTCTTAAACTTTAAGGGGAGAGAGAGGGTTAGGGCCAGGACATCCTTAGGTAGTTGCAAGATTAATTGGCAGACTCCGAGACTTCAATAGGAGGACAGCTATTCAGGAAAATCCAGCAAGACGCCACACCTGGCAACAGTCTTTAACAGTTCCTAACACAAATTGTAACAGTCCTTTCGCTTCCACTACAATCACTTCTTGTAGTTCTTCAGCCCACTGAGCTCCCGGTCTCTCTCACTAGACTAGATGATTCACTGACACTGAATCCCTTGTGCCCCTCCAATCTTCACGGTGGTATCTTCCTCAAGCGTCACTCCCACCTCTCTGCTGGGTCCCTTGCTTGGCACTCAACATATCTCTCAAGGTTCACCCACTGACCTGCTCAGTCCCTTGTTTTACACACAAAGTTGCTCTGCAAGCGTCACCTCCACTGACTGGGTCCCTGGCTTGATACCCACTGAAGTTTCCTGATTCTTCACCGTCCCCGGATGGCAAGAATGCTGCTCCGGTACTTGCTTCAGTTACTCACTGTGGTCCCTGGTAATACGGTGGTGGGTCCCTTAGTGGCAACAGCTTCCCCTTTACCTCCAACCATGACAGCTTCCCCGCCCGGCAGAACCATCATTTTTGGTTGTGATTGAATCAGAAAAGGGCTGGCGACTCGGATGCTCTTGAATAAAAGTCCTTTATTGGGTTACATGGGTACAAGGGTACAGGCTACGCTGATGTGTTTCGGCTAGGAAGCCTTCATTTTTGGTTGGACTGCAAGCCTCAGTCCCAACCCTGCGCTGTTCTCTTGCTTCTGGATAGGCCCTCAGACAGCCTAGCAGCCAGATGTGCCCGGAATAGGCCCAATCTCCGGGCCTGGCCAATACAACACACATCCACCCAGACAGCCGTAGAGGTGGCACAGAACCCTGGTCACCTGACTCCACCCGAATATATAGGTTCTCCCAGCAGGCCAACAGATTCGAGAAAACCCCATGCCCATTGGCTAAGATACCCCATATACCCATAATATGACCTTGCATTGCCCTTCTCATATCTAATGCCACCAGGTAACCGGCCACCTAACGGCAAAAGAGAGAAGTGCAGCAATTACAGATTTAGAGTGAAATCAATTGATCCTCAACAATTAGCCAAGGTAGCTATATTAGGTAGGTAAATTTAGGAGCAACCCTGCCTAAACACCAGGGTGCTTCAATAAATAATAAAAACGGAAAAGTCAGCACAAGGGACATACAGTAACTTAAAATCAGTAGGATGTGTTCCTTCTGCTGATGCCTCTTTTTAGGTAAAACACTCCTCCATCCATCTACCCCCAGCCCCCCCCCTAAATCTTCCTGTGTGGTGGGCATTAACACCACAACTAAGGGCTCTCATCGACTATGGCCTCCTTTCCCACCCAGCTGCTCCATTCATAGAAGCTATACTACAGCTTCTATGAATGGAGCAGGAACTATGAATGGAGGGGGCAAACCTATCGATCATTCACCCATCCTCCATTTAGAGATCATTTCCAATTCATAGAAGAGGGTTTTTTTAACCACTTAAGGACCCGGCCTCTTTTTTAGATGTGTTGTTTACAAGTTAAAAACTGTTTTTTTTTGCTAGAAAATTACTTAGAACCCCTAAACATTATACATTTTTTTCTAACACCCTAGACAATAAAATGGCGGTCGTTGCAATACTTTTTGTCACACTGTATTTGCGCAGCAGTCTTACAAGCGCACTTTTTTTGAAAAAAATACATTTATGTATTAAAAAATAAGACAACAGTAAAGTTAGCCCAATTTTTTTAAATATTGTGAAAGATAATATTACGCCGAGTAAATTGATACCCAACATGTCACGCTTCAAAATTGTGCCCTCTCGTGGAATGGCAACAAACTTTTACCCTTAAAAATCTCCATGGGCGACGTTTAAAAAAATTCTACAGGTTCCATGTTTTGCGTTACATAGGAGGTCTAGGGCTAGAATTATTGCTCTCGCTCAATCGATCTTGGCGATACCTCACATGTGTGGTTTTAACACCGTTTTCATATGCGGGCGCTACTCACGTATGTGTTCGCTTCTGTACGCGAGCTCGGCGGGACAGGGCACGTTTAAAATTAGTTTTTTCTTATTTATTTTACCTTTTATTTTTTATTTTTGCACTGTTTTTTTTTTTTAAATGGTGTCACTTTTATTCCCATTACAAGGAATGTAAACATCCCTTGTAATAGAAAAAAAGCATGACAGGTCCTCTTAAATATGAGATCTGGGGTCGAAAAGATTTACACTAAACTGCAATAAAAAAAAAAAAATGTGTCATTTAAAAAAATGAAAAAAAAAAATGGCCCTTTAAGAGAGATGGGCGGAAGTGATGTTTTGACGTCGCTTCCGCCCTGCAGTGTCATGGAGATGGGTAGGGGCCATCTTCCCCTCACTCATCTCCATGCACAGCCCTGAGAAGGACCGGATCGCCTCCGTCGCTGCCAACGGCTTCGGTAAGTGGCGGAGGGCACCGGATCATGGCGGAAGGGGGGCCCCTCTCCCACTGCCGATGAAAGTGATCTTACGGTGAATCTGCCATAGAGACCATAGAGAATCTGCCATAGAGGCCATAGAGACCACTTTTATCTTATACCGGACCGCAGGTGGAACACGGGGATACCGAGGTTATGGAAGCTAGCTGCTGCCATAACAACGATATCCGTCTTCAAAGTGAGGACGTACATCGGCGTGCGGCGGTCTGGAAGTGGTTAATTACTGAGGTGTAATGAACCATGAATTCAAAGGATATCCATAAGAAAGTTAATTTTTTTCTCTAAAGGAAACCTATAATGTAAAAAATGTAAGTCTTCTTTACTGACCTCCTAAACATGCCAGCGGCCTGGCTAGAACTCCAGCCAAAATGTTTTCTTTCTACTTTTTAATATACTGGGAAAGAATTAGAACCTCCATCATGTTTTCAATGTAACACTAAAAGAGATGAGGAGCACTGGATTGTCTTTTTCTGTGATTGGGTATAGTATAATTCTTTAAATATCTTCACAGCCTCCTTTCTAGCATACAGGAACCGCCTCTAAGTTCCCCAAAATGTACTTAGAGCGCTAACTGTCCTCCATCCTTATATCTCGTTAAGAAAAACAGTCAGTGTTTTCTGGGTATTCTAAGGGGGTCCCCCTCAAACCAAGCTGTCAAATCAGAGACACCAAGTAACAAACCAGACTCTACAATTGCAAACCCTGATGAAGTGGGTTTTAGCAAACTCATGAACGTGTTGGTTGTTTTTCCTAGCTGGATATAATAAATACAAATGTATAATAATAAATATATTTTCTAACTTCACCTAGCGAGTTGATAATGCTCTCTGTATCTCCATTTGGTAGATTTACCCTCTTTATCTGGCCCATAGATTTTTTTGGCTGTAGTTTCACTTTTTATTTCCTTTTTCAGTGCATTAGTTCACCAATAAGTGATCAAAGCCTTCAATAATTATTTTCATACATCTGCTTTAAGTGGAGCTTTATGTAATTAATAAAAATGGGCGATCAGGCAGGATTTTTAATGCAGAAGAAACATGCTTTGTCTCTTCTGCCTTAAAATTACCTGACTTTAGGGCTTTTTGCCAAATACTACCAAGTGGCCCATCTGGCTCATCTACCTAAATAACACGCTACTCATGATTAATTGTTGATTAATTTTATGATTTCAACCACATGCACACCGAGTTGCTTCTCAATATTTTTAATGTCTTATTGTTCTTATTTTTGTGTTTTTTCAAAGTGGGCTGCATCCCTGCTGTCTTATTAGAACACTGAGTGACTTCCATCCACCTCTGTACACAGAGGGCAACCTCCCTCCCTTGCTTCTGTACCATATGCCCTTTGTTCTGTATTCTTTAATAAAATATTTGAACAAAAAAAAATTACCTACCTGACTGCATGCCTCTGTGCAGTGAGCTGAACACATGTAAATCACTATGGAAATTTGGCAATGACAAAGCCAACGGAACTCCCTTTTTTTAATACTTACCTACAACTGTCAGGAATGTTGAGTGCTTGGTTGTGCATGAAGATAAGCACATGCACATATTGCTCTAGTGCAGAGAATCAAAGCTTTACCTGAAATTACTGTGAATTAGCACGCACATACTACACTGGATTTTGGTGCCCAATGGTCTTTGTAAAGTACAGCAGAAAGTGGTCTTCGGCTTCAGTGACTCATGACAAGATCTGCATCTTGATTATCCTATATTTTGACCTGACTTTCCTCCTGGCTCTGTTTGATCCTGATCTCATGTTGCTGACCTTGGCTTGCGTTCTGACTCCGTCCTCTGCCTGCTATTTGTATAATTCTATTGCCCATCTGATGTCAAACCCAGCTTGGCAAACTGTCATCTGAGCATCCATAGTTACATAGGTTGAAAAAAAGACACAAGTCCATCTAGTTTAACCAATAAAAGAGAAAAAACAATCATACAATCCCATATACACAAACCTATACCCACAGTCCAGAGGCAGGCGAAAAACCCAGCAAAGCATGATCCGATTTGCTCTAGCAGGGGGAAAAAAATCCTTCCTGATCCCCCCGAGAGGCAATCGGATATTCCCTGGATCAACTTTACCTACAAATATTAGTATCCAGTTATATTATATTCATTAGGTAAGTACCCAGGCCTTTTTAAAAGCAATATACTGAGCTGACCAGAACCAGCTCTTGAGAATACTTTCCATATTTGGGTATAAAATCTCTTTCTTTAGACGTAAAGAGAGCCCTCTTGTCCTCTGTGATGGCCATCCACAGCGACTATACCTACCACAGGCACATGTACCACTCCTCATTCTGCTACACGTTGTCACCAACTCCAGGGGGTATTAGACAGGAGGTGTAAGGGAAACCCTCTCATCAGTTTGGCCTCTACCAGGTATATGACAACAGTTAAGTTTCATACAATCGCCATCATTCTTACTGTACTAAACTTTCTTCATTAAAATTGGTTATGGTAATGTGTAAGAACATACCAGTCAGTCAGACATCATACACACCTAAGTTACAAGGTCCAGAAGGTGAATAAGACAAATTTAACTTGGAAAATAGATATACACATAAGATCTATATCGCATTTGGTGTCTAACAAATTGTAATATCATGTTGCTAAATAATATGATGGTTGTCGAATTGTGAAACCTTATCAGGTGGTAATATAGATGTATGTTTTAATAATTGGCAATTAGGGACCCTTTGATTTAGTGGGGCCTTTTTGCAACACCCAATGGGGTAAATAAAAAACATGTCTGTCCCCGCAGCCCTGGGCTCCCATCTTACCATAGAAATTTAAAAGGAGTGCAAAGAGTCATGTATGAGGGTCAGTGACTTTGATATATCGGATTGGACTTATTCTGCAAGATTCTGCACAGAACTAAAGACCAGGTGGACTTTTCTGAAGTATTTTTCCACTTTTAAACTTTTTATTGTTCAGTATGTCTAATATTTGTAATAAAGCATAGTAATCAAATACTGCTGGCAGTGAAGTGATCTGAAAGTGGAACTGTTACAATAGGAAGTGTCTATCTTTTCCGAATTCATACCATCTCTTCCTCGCTGTTAATGACCACTAGGTGGGCATTCCTGTCCTCACAGTCTTTCTTGGAGGCGATCCATGGTTTTGAGTCTGACGACAAATAGTAACAGCTGAGTCCATAGTGTTTCCATCCCTCACTGCATAGTGGATTAGAAGAGTCTGAGGGAGCAAGAAAGAGGATTATGTGGGTGACGCTGAATTGTCATGGTTATAGCCGTACAGTTCAGCCAAGATGGTAAAATTATTAAAAAAAAGGAAATCAGGCACAGCATGCCGACATACATTTTATGGGGACAATGGGGGGTATTCTACAATGGGCCAACATCCCTTTATCTGAAAACTTGTAAGTTCACCTTAATGGGATTTTAACCACTTCATATTTGGGCCAATTATGACACTTCGCTCCTAAATGTAAAAGTCTAATTTTTTGGGGTGAGCAAATTACTTGGAACCCCACACATGTCACGCGGTATTTGTGCAGCATTTTTCAAACGCTATTCTTTTTTAAAAAAAACAACACTTTAATCAATAAAAAAAAAACACAAAAGTTACCAATTTTTTTTGAATAATGTAAAAGATGATGTTACACCGAGTAAATAGACACATAACATGTCACGCTTTAAAGTTGTGTCTGCCCGTGGAATGACGGCAAACTACGGTGCCTAAATTCTCCAAAGGCATCGCTTTAAACACCTTTACAGGTTACCAGTTTAGAGTTACAGAGGAGATCTGGTTCTAGAATTATTGCTCTCACTCTAACATTTGTGGCGATACCTCACACCTTTACATGTGGGAGTAAAGAATGTGTTTGCATTTGCGTGTAAGTATGGGAGGGACGGGGTGCTTCACATTTTATTTTATTATTATTATTTATTTTATACAAAACATTTTTTACATTTATATTTCTCTTTTTTATTAATTTTATTGCTATCACAAGGGATGAACAACATCCCTTGTGACAGCATGGGCCGTGACAGGTCCACTTTATGGAGAGATCTGGTGTCTAGAAATCAAAAGTGCTAATTTTAAAGGCTTATATGCAAGTTATTGTCATAAAAAGTGTTTGGGGACCTGGGTCCTGCCCCAGGGGACATGTATCAATGCAAAAAAAAGTTTTAGAAAAGGCAGTTTTTTCGGAAGCACCTCTCTGACGCTACGGGAAATCCATAGGGATGTCCCCGTGCGTCAGAGGGGGTGGGGTCACCCAGCGACGTCATGGACTTCGTGGGACACTTATTTTTTTATTTTTTAATAAAGGACTTGTCCCAAGCCGTGTCTTGTGTTTTTTACCATTTTCACACATTGTTTGTGAAATGGTAGGGGTACATTTGTAACCCATTACCATTTCACACAGGGGGGGTCGGGTTCTGGGGGTCCCCTTGGTAAAGGGGGCTTCCAGATTCCAATAAGCCCTCCGACCGCAGACCCCCACAACCACCGGGCAAAGGTTGTGGGGATGAGGCCCTTGTCCCCATCAACATGGGGACAAGGTGCTTTGGGGAGCCGCTACCCCAAAGCACCCTCCCCATGTTGAGGGCATGTGGCCATGGTTCAGGAGGGGGTATTCTCTCTCATACCCCCTCTTTTCCTATGGCCTGCCAGGTTGCATGCTTGGATAAGGATCTAGTATGGATTTTTGGGGGGACCCCAAGCTATTTTTTTTTTAATTTTGGCGCGGGGTTCCCCTTAAAATCCATACCAGACCTGAAGGGCCTGATATGGAATTTGGGGGGACCCCTACGCATTTTTTTTTTAAATTTTGGTTCGGGGTTCCCCTTAATATTCATACCAGACCCGAAGGGTCTGGTAATGGACTGCGGGGGAATCCCATGCCGTTTTTTTCCAATGACTTTTATGTGTATTGCCGGGACCGACAATTCATTATAGTACTTTTAAATGACTTTTTTCCCTTAGAAATGTCATTTTTGCTCTCAGACTGTTCTAAACATGGGAAACATGCGCCACTTTACAGGCATAATATAGACACCCCCCAGGTATGAAATTTAAAGGAATATTTCACTTTTATTGTTTCACTTTAAGCATTATTAAAATCACTTCTCCTGAAAAAACGGTCGTTTTTAAAACTTTTTTTTGCATTGATACATGTCCCCTGGGGCAGCACCCGGGTCCCCAAACACTTTTTATGACAATAACTTGCATATAAGCCTTTAACATTAGCACTTTTGATTTTTCATGTTTGTGTCCCATAGACTTTAACAGTGTTCGTGTGTTTTAAACAAATTTTTTGCATGTTCGCATGTTCTGCTGCGAACCGAACCAGGGGTTGTTCGGCTCATCTCTACTGATCAGACACAGATTGGTCTGATCGACTGCTTTCCTGGCCGCTGCCCATCAATTTGACCCACTGACCATTAGAAAATAAAATGAGTGTTCAGAAAACGGAAGTTTTAAAATGAAAAATTCTATCAGTGTTCTTATTTTTTATTTATTTCAGGTACTAATATAGCGCCGTCAATTTACACAGCGCTTCGCATATATATTTTACATTCACATCAGTCCCTGCCTTTGAGGAGCTTGCACTCTAAGGTCCCTAACTCACATTCATTCATACATACATATACTAGGACCAATTTAGACAGGAACCAGTTAACCTACCAGCATGTCTTTGGAGTGTGGGACAAAACCAGAGTATCCGGAGGAAACACACACAGGCACAGAGAACATGCGAACTCCAGGCATATAGTGTCCTAGTTGTGATTTGAACCAGCGACCCTTTTGCTGCTAGGCAAAAGTGCTAACTACTTCTAGACATGTGCATTCGTTTTCGTCCGAATGCATTTTCGTCCGAATTTCAGGTATTTTCGTTATCCTTTTAACAAACGATAACGAAAGTGCAGAATCCGAAAAACGAAAGATTTGACATAAATAAATGCTTTATTTCCGTTTTTGTTGCTACAACAGTTTGATATAGATAGGAGAGTCGACATGATGATGACAATAACAATCTGTGTCCATCAAACCTGTGGTTGAATGTGCCTAACCTTAACTCTATTAGTCCAAGATTATTCGACGTAGGGGAGAAAATATTTGACGTAGGGGAGAAAAGATATATAAAAATAATGATGATGATGAATGTTATTGGCTGATTGTAACCAAAGAGGAGGAGCAGTAAAGTAGCTAGAACTAAGTACACATACTTTGGCTTATGGTGTCTGTTAAAAGTTCTAAGAAGATTAGACGGAGCAGGTAAACTATACAGCGTCGTACAGTTTAGCTGCTCCGTCAAATCTTCTTTGAACATTCGACAGACACCATAAGCCTTCAATGATAGATTCAACCTTAATTTGGATTTTCGGACGAATGCAATTTTTAACGAAAAACAAAATAAATAAAAACGAATTTCGGGAGTAACTAAATAAATGTATTTTTCGGATGAAAACGAAATTCCAAAACAAAATATTTCAGTGTACACATGTCTTACCACTACACCACTGTGCGGGCACCACTGTGTTTTGTCAAACGGGCAACCCCAGATGAGCTTTCATCAGTGGATTGACCTATCTTTGACCAAGCGTGGAGGCAATGTTCAGGAAAGGCCTATAATCAGCCAGCACCAGGTGATCTTTTATTAGTGGATTGGGCCTAGCTTTGACTAAACATGAAGGCCATGTTTGGGAAGGGCCCTCAACCAGCCTACCCCAGGTCAGTTTTCATCAGTGGATTGGACTTAGCTTTGACTAAACATGAAGGCAATGTACTGGAAGATCCTTCAACCAGTCAATCCCAGATGAGCTTTCATAAGTGGATTGGACCTAGCTTTGATTAAACAAAGAGGTAATGTTCTGGGAGGCTCTTTTTTCCATCCTCCCCTTAGGGGTGAACGATCTGGACCCCAGGCCTAGAGGTTAATTTAACTCTGTATGTAGACTATATGATCCTCCTTTATGCAGACATCCAAAACTACAATAAATGAATGAATGAATGATTTGTATAGCGCTGCAAATGCGAACTGAAATCGCCTCAAGGCGCTGGATTTGTCCTGTGTTGTCCAGCTTCTTAGAAGAGGTAGGTCTTGAGTTTCTTCCTGAAGGCCTGATGGTTTTCTTCCATGTGAATGTGAGTAGGTAGAGCGTTCCATAACCGTGGTCCTTGGACTTCGAATCTTTGTTCTCCTTTTGTTTTGTAGCGGGTTTTTGGAAGGCTGCTGCTGGTGGCATAGACATCCTAGATGTGATGTCAGGAGCCCCAGTAGACTCAAAGCTGTCAATCTAGTGCCACTTTATAACATTGTCTTTTGCTTCTCTCCCAGCAGCTATATCAAAGGCTATAAGGAAGAGGGAATGGGGCTGTGCTAGTGAATTGACTAGTCATTTTTTCTAGTAAGTTCAAAGGCACATTTCAAGTAAATAAAAAATATTTGTGGAAAAAAAAACACTGCAACAAAATATTTGAAATGCTTGTTTGTGTGTTTTTACCTGCATTTTTCAAATGAATAACAGGGTCTCTTTAAGAACCCAGGTGGCTCAGCTTCCCTTTAACCTGGAGTTACAGCATTGGGATATACAGGTGCATTTCATAAAACTAGAATTTCATCAAAAAGTAAATTTCAGTAATTCAATTCAAAAAGTAAAAACTTATATTTTATATAGATTTGTTACACACCGAGTGATATTTTTTTTTTCTTTTAATTTTGATGATTATGGCTTACAGAGAGTGACAACCCAAAATTCAGTATCTCAGAAAATTTGAATATTACATAAAACCGATAAAAAAAAGTTGATACATTTTTAATACAGAAATGATGGTTTAGTGAAAAGTATGTCCATGTATGGTATAGTATGCACTCAATAATTGATTGGGGCTCCTTTTGCATGAATTACTGCATTAATGTGGCGTGGCATGGAGGCGATCAGGTGTTATGGAAGCCCAGGTTGCTTTGATAGTGGCCTTCAGCTTATCTGCTTTGTTGGGTTTGGTTTAGGTCAGGCGCATTTGCTGGCCAATCAAGCACAGCGATACCATGATCATTAAACCAGGTATTGGTACTTTTTATCAAGAGGAAGATGAGAGACACCGAACCCACAATGCAGACGAGCTGAAGGCCGCTATCAAAGCAACCTGGGCTTCCAAAACACCTCAGCAGTGCCACAGGCTGATTGCCTCCATTCCATGCCGCATTGATGCAGTAATTCATGCAAAAGGAGCCCTGACCAATATTGAGTGCATACTATACTGTACATGGACAGACTTTTTAGTAAGCCAACATTTCTGTATTAAAAATCTTATTCTATTGGTCTTATGTAATATTCAAATTTTCTGAGTTACTGAATTTTGGGGTGTCACTCGCTGTAAGCCATAATCATCAAAATTAAAAGAAAGAAATGCTTGAAATATATCACTGTGTGTAACGCATCTATATAAAATATGAGTTTCACTTTTTGAATTGAATTACTGAAATAAATTAACTTTTTGATGATATTCGAATTTTATGCGATGCACTAGGCATGTGCACTGCTGAAAAATGTGTTCATTTTCATTTTGGTTTCATTTGTTTGTTTGTTTTTTTCGTTTTTCGGGTCATTAATTATGATCGCAATTCGTCAATTCATAAATTTGTAAATTCCTAAAATTCCTAAATTCCTAAATTCCTAAATTCGTAAATTCAAAAATTTGTAAATTTGTAAATTAGAAAATCCGAAAATAAGATAGGATGTCCGAAAATTCGAAAGAACAACTAACAATAAATAAACTATTAAATTATAGGTATTGGAATTTCCTTTCAAATTTGGCTGTTAGTGAATGTAACAAATACAAATTTATCCAAAATTATGAATTATCCAAAATAACGAATGCTGCATCTAAACAAATGGAACGAAGCAAATTAATAATAAATAATACAATTTTTTATTATTATTGGTGTTATTTATTATTAATTTGTTACGTTTCATTTGTTTAGATACGGCATTCATTATTTCGGATAATTTGCAACTTCGGATAAATTAGTAAATTTATAAATATTCAAATTTACGAATAATTGGAAAAATTTGTTAAATGGGTTTTCATTAATTCGGATAATTCCGAATGAACAAATTTATCGAAATTCATTAAAAAACAAATTCGGAACAAAACGAATTGCACATGTCTAAGATGCACCTGTATTTGTTGCAAGGTGAGGATCACCCCACATAACCCCCCTGATACAGGGTTCCACATATTTTCAGGTGAAAGATTTATGGAATTTTTTTCTGATCCTTTTTGTGATGTAAAACGTACAATTATAACTACAAAATAAATTATTGATGTTTTTATCTTTATCTGGACTTACAAAGGTGCGGCCATCAGTAGATGTATTGTGGATCCTTGGAGAATTTTTGGATGAAATAATTTAGGATAAACTTACTTTTCATTTTCTGGAGCTCTTCTGCTACTTTCCCCCAAAATCCCAAAATCCTCGGAATGTCACTGGAATAAGAAGCTGAAATACACAGAATGTCAGGTGAGAGCTGGCTTCCTTTTATACCAGAGGTCTCCAAACTACAGACCACTACAAGATTTTATCTGGCCCGCAGCTAGGGGTTAGTGGTCCCTCACACTCCTACAGTCTTCATTTCTCCACACCTGGACCCCAGTGCAGGTTCCTCCGGTTGCACTGTCAGTATACCATCATTGGTTGCTAGGGCTGCTGGTATCCTACCAACCTATCAAATCCTTCCCCCAGCATTTACAGGAGGACCATTGTTCCTCCATCCAGACCTGCTATACAGCTGCACTTCCGTGCTTTCAGGCTCCCAGCCACCCTGTAAGTGTATGAGGTAAGGGTGGACTCTGATGTAAGGATAAGCTTACAAACCTTACAATTACCAACTCTAGAGGGGGGCCTGGCAGTACCGCACCCGTGGGGTTATTTCTTAGCAGCCCAACTACAACATTTGATATCAGATACTGACCCTGAAGGAGAGAATAATGGGGGACTGATGATTATAGGGGCACCGCATAAGACACTAGTGGAGGTTTTAGAGGCGAACTCATTCGCCTATAGACCCCCTACAGTTAAGCTAATAATAAAAGTTTGGAAAACCATAAAGGATCTGAGGGGAATGGGGGG
This sequence comes from Aquarana catesbeiana, assembly GCA_037953035.1. Taxonomy (NCBI): domain Eukaryota; kingdom Metazoa; phylum Chordata; class Amphibia; order Anura; family Ranidae; genus Aquarana; species Aquarana catesbeiana. Next base: position 125,311 of record JBBHAA010003250.1, read on the forward strand.
TAAGGTTAAAGGTGTCCCCCTATGGGACAATATGAACTTACAAGAGTTAAGGCCAATGGGGAAAATTAAGATATGGGCAACAAAGGGCATAGTTAGCTTGGATCAACTATATAATGGCAGTTCCCTTAAAACGTTTGCTTCACTAAAAGAGGAATTTGAGATACCTAACTATTCACATTACAACTATTTACAAATTAGACATGCTTTAAAAGCTCAGTTTGGGGAACAAGGTCCGCTGTGGAATAGCTCTCCCATTTTTGAAAGAATAAATAGTTCTGGAGGATCCAACGGATCCATAGCGGAACTTTATCCATATATATATAGCAACAGTATTATGTGTTCAGGAAAGCTCAAGTGTAGAAGTAAGTAGGAAAGGGACCTGGGTAGAATTTTGGATGGACAATGGAAGAAGATACTGGCGGGAGGGAACCAAGCTACGGTTTCGCCGGCCCAGAAGATGTCATATTTAATGCTCTTACATAGAACCTACTATACTCCTAAAAAACTGTTTGAATGGGGGCGGAGGGGGATGCCAAATGCCCTAGGTGCCAGAATATCGGGGACCTGATGCATATGATCTGGAAATGTCCAAAATTATTCCGTTATTGGACGGAAATATTAGATACCATAAATAAGTTCTTTAAGCTGGCTCTTAGAATGGACCCCAAACTATGTATCTTGGGAGTGGGGGAGAGTTTGGGGAATATTAAAACTAAAACAGTGCTAAGGTGCCTTTTCCAGGCGAGAAAATTAATAGCACAGAGATGGCAGGCAGAGAAACCCCCTTCGAATGATGACTGGTTTAGAACAGTAACTGAAACAGTATGGAAAGAAAGGGTAGTATATGCAAGGAGAGGAAACTTAAAGGAATTTAAAAAAATCTGGAAGCCTTGGTTAGAGGAATTGGGTTATCCTACGTAAGATATGTGTAGGAAATAGATAAGGTAATGAAGGTACGGTATTAAGTATATATGTCAAGGTGTATTAGTAAATAGCGATTAAGATAGGGGGGAGGGTGAATATGGGATATAGGGGTGGGTGGGAAGGGTTAAAGGGGGAAAATTAGACAGTAACATTTTTTTTTGCTATTATATATATAAAATGTTTTGTATATGATGTATTTAAGAATTTTTGTAATGAGAATCTATTTTATATGTTCTGGAGATTTGAATAAAGATTATTTAAATTTTAAAAAAGGGGGAACTTTGTAAGGGGCCCTGATGTCAATGGGGACTTTTATATAGGCAATACTCTGATGGGGACTCTGGTGTAGCGGGTACTCTGATGGGACTCTAATGTAAAAAAGGACTATAAAGGGCACTTTGATCGGGATCCGGATGTAGGGAAGACTCTCGTTTAAAGTGATATTAAAGTCTAATTTTTTTGGTTTATTAACAAACATATTATACTTACCTCTTCTTTGTTATGGTTTTGCACAGGGCAGCTCTGATCCTCTTCTTCTGGGGTCCCCTGCTGGAAATCCTTGCTATGGGGGCAGCCGAGCTGCTGCTCTGTGTGTCCATTCAGACACCGAGCTGCGGCTTGGCCCTGCCCCCTCATTGGCTCACTGTCTTTAATTTGAAATGATGTCTGTTTAAGACGAAACGCGTCTGTTCCTAGTCCTGTTTATGCCATTGTGTTCTCTCTTGATGTCTATAAGGAATCATATATGATATATTGATATGCGCTTTTATATTTGCTGAAATGTGAATGTTCTACATTATTTAAAATGAAACTCCTGTTATACGGTTTTACACTATGTCGAGTTTTCTGCTTTTCGTCCCTGGATTCATGTGTTAATGGAGTGATGTTGAGAATATTTATCCACTGCCAAATATGGTTTTGATGCTCCTGCATAACTGCTTTTGAGTTTGCGGTTATACTGAAGGTGGAAGTTGAATATCCCCCCCCCCCCAGTGGTCCAAAGCTTGTTTGGTGGAGAGCAGAGTGGTAATTATTTACCAGGTGTTTAACACCACTGCCTGTTTAGACCCACTAGGTATAAGCCAATTGGGTCTACATGTTCCAGTAAGCCCCCACATATTCTAATTGTGGTGGATCCTTCCACAGTGGTGACCTCCTACGGTGTCTTTGGGACTCATTCGATTTTCGGGTCATCATTTTGGCCATCTATCTTATACGCATAACTTGATCTCTTCACTACCTTTTTCATTCTTTTCTGGACTGCACATTACCTAGCTCACACACTTTGTGGACATGTGTGATAGTCACTTGTTTATGACTATAGACTTTTATTATTATTTTAGTCACTTTATATGAATGTCGCTATTATTAATTGATGTATGTGTGTTCTTCAACAGTGGACACAAATTTTAAATATTTTTCTCTGCACTATACAGTCACAATTTTCATCAATATTGTGTTTATTGCATTATACAATTTTTTTTCATATTTATGTGTTTAGCGCTGCACTGATTTTTATTTATTTCTATACACAAGTTGTCTTTTGTAATGCTGGCTGCTTTCCATTTGGGATATTAGCTCAGTCTTTTTTATTTATTTATTCCCTGAATTTGATTGACAGCAGTGGGAGCCAATGAGGGAGAGTCCCCGGAGAGCTGAGGCTCTCGTGCAACATTACTGGATCGAGATGGGGTTCAGGTAAGTATTAGGAACAGAACAAATTAGGTGTTAGGGGCGCTTAGGAGGGCTGCTGCACTCAGAAATTGTTTTTTTTTATATTATTGCATAGAATGTACCTTCTGCCTTTAGAACCACTTTAAGACTGATGGGGACCCTGATGTAAGAAGAGACTCTTTTGTAGGTGAGACCCTGATGGGGACCCTGATGTTAGGGTGACTCTTATGGGGACTCTGCTGTAAGGGAAGACTCTCATGGGGACTCTAAAATAGGGGTGTCTCTTATAGGGGCTGATGTAAGAGGAGACTCTGATAAGATCTAGATGTAATGGGGGACTCTGATGGGGCCCTGATGTAATGAAGGACTCCAGTGGAGACTCTGATGTAAAGATAGACGCTGATGTAAGTGTGGATATTGATGGGGACCCAGATGTAGTTGAGACTCTGATGGAAGTGATGGTGCGGAGCCTGATGTAAGGGGGCATCAATGGGAACACTGGTGTAAGGGAAGAATCTGATGGGTATTTTAATGTAAGGGGGTATTCTGATGTAAGGGTAAAGCCGCGTACACACGAGCGGAATGTCCGACAGAAAAAGTCAGACGGAAGCTTTTCATCGTCCATTCCGATCATGTGTAGGCCTCATCTGACTTTTTTTTTCGAAAATTCTGACGGACCTAGAAAAAGAACATGTTCTAAATATTTCTGATGGAACCAATCCCTATCGGGAAAACCGCTCGTCTGTATGCTGTTCCGACGGACCAAAAGCGACGCATGCTCTGAAGCAAGTACGAGACGGAAGCTATTGGCTATTGGATATTGATTGTCCTTTTTCTAGTCCCGTCGTATGTGCTGTACGTCAACGCGTTCTGGATGGTCAGAGTTTGGTCGGACTTTGGTTTGATCGTGTGTAGGCAAAACCGCTTGAATGGAATTCCGTCGTAGTTCCATCGGAGAAACCTTTAGAGTTTATTCCGACAGCAAAACCGGTCGTGTGTACGCGGCATAACTCTGGTGTAAGGGGAGACTTTGATGGGTTATCTAATGTAAGGAAGACTCTGATGTAACGGGAAGTTTGATGTAAGGGGACTCTGATGGGATCCCGATATAATTGGGTACTCTGAAGGAGTGGGGGCTCTGATGTAAAGGGGTAAAGGGGACTATAACGGGGATTCCAATGTAAGGGGAAACTCTAATGTAAGGGTGGACTTTGTTGAAGACTCTGATGAGGACCCTGATAGGCTCAAGCTTATTTATATTTCTTTGCTTTGTTTTACTTATTCTGAATAGTGGATCAAGTTCAAAACATATTCATCTAAATTGTAATCATTCATAAAACTGACTCTTTTTTTAGAAAAGTTTGGAGACCTCTGCTTTCTACACACAGGTACTCGTGGGATCTATCTATCTAACTTCTTGCTAATGTCCAGCTAACCACTTGCCCCCTGGACCCTGCTCCCTCACAAATGCATCATCCCCAACTCTCTAAAACATGCATTAGTCACCCCCATCCTTAAAAAGCCCTCACTGGACCCCACCAATCTTAACAACCTAAGCCCCATTTCCTTACTCCCTGACCGATTTACTGACCACCTCACTGAGAATAACCTTCTTGATCCCCTTCAGTCTGGATATCGCCCTCAACACTCCACAGAAACTGCCCTCCTAAAACTATCAAACAATCTACTAACTGCCAAAACCAATGGACACTATTCTGTACTCCTTATCCAGGACCTTTCTATCGGTTGACCACCACCTTCTCCTAAAAAAAAACTCCATGCCTTTGGTCTCCGTGATTGTACCCTTCGCTGGTTTTCTTCCTACTTACTTATCCATCTGCACCTTTAGCATTACTTACAATAATAATTCCTGCACTCATCTTCCTTTGTTTGTTGGGGATCTCCCAATGTTCTGTTCTTGGACCTCTCCTATTCTCGATCTACACCATCTCTATGCCAACGACACCCAAATTTATCTCTCTACCCCTCAGGTCACTCCCTCTCATGTATCACTAATTTACTAACAGACATATCAGTCTGGATGTCATACCACTTCCTCAAACTTAATCTATCCAAAACCGAGCTCATCATTTTTTCTCCCCCTCGTGCCCCTTCCCCTGATCTCTGTCAAGATCGATGGCACAACTACCAACCCATTCCCCCATGCCAAGATTCTAGGTGTAATCCTGGACTCTATCTATCCTTTAGGCTCCCACGTCCAAATCTTGCTGTCTCAACCTCTGCAACATCTCCAAAGAATGCCCCTTTCTAACCAATGACACCACAAAGCTCCTAATTTACTCCCTGGTCATCTCTCGCCTCAACTACTACAACTTCCTTCATATTGGACTACCTTTACATAGGCTATCCCCCCTTCAGTCCATCATGAATGCTGACCTTCCAGAACATTAAGGAACATTAAGGCAATGTTCTGGAAGGTCCTTCAACCAGTCAACCCCAGACAAGCTTTCATCAGTGGATTGGACCTAGCTTTGATTAAACAAAGAGGCAATGTTCTAGGAGGCTCTTTTTTCCATCCTCCCCTTAGGGGTGAACGATCTGGACCCCAGGCCTAGAGGTTAATTTAACTCTGTATGTAGACTGTATGATCCTCCTTTATGCAGACATCCAAAACCATAAGACTGCTGCTGGTGGCATAGACATTCTAGATGTGATGTCAGGAGCCCCAGTAGACTCAGAGCTGTCAATCAAGTGCCACTTTATAGTATTGTCTTTTGCTCCTCCCCCAGCAGCTATATCAAAGGCTATAAGCGAGAGGAAATGGAGCTGTGCTGGTGAATTGACTAGTCATTTTTTCTAGTACGTTCAAAGGCACATTTCAAGTAAATAAAAAAAATATTTCTGGGAAAGAAAAACACTGCAACAAAATATTTGAAATGCTTGTTTGTGTGTTTTTACCTGCATTTTTAAAATTAATAACAGGGTCTCTTTAAGAACCCAGGAAAGTAACTGGAACTCCCACTTAGTGGTGGCTCAGCTTCCCTTTACACTGGAGTTACAGCATTGGGATATACAGGTGCATTTCATAAAACTAGCATTTCATCAAAAAGCTAATTTCAGTAATTCAATTCAAAAAGTGAAACTCATATTTTATATAGATCTGTTACACACCGAGTGATATATTTCAAGCATTTTTCTTTTAATTTTGACGATTATGGCTTACAGCGAGTGACAACCCAAAATTCAGTATCTGAGAAATTTTGAATATTACATAAAACCGATAAAAAATATTGATACATTTGTAATACAGAAATGTTGGCTTAGTGAAAAGTATGTCCATGTATGGTATAGTATGCACTCAATACTTGATTGGGGCTCCTTTTGAATGAATTACTACATCAATGTGGCGTGGCATGGAGGCGATCAGGTGTTATGGAAGCCCAGGTTGCTTTGATAGTGGCCTTCAGCTTATCTGCTTTGTTGGGTTTGGTGTGTCTCATCTTCCTCTTGACAATACCCCACAGATTCTCGATGGGGTTTAGGTCAGGCAAGTTTGCTGGCCAATCAAGCACAGCAATACCATGATCATTAAACCAGGTATTGGTACTTTTTATCAAGAGGAAGATGAGAGACACCAAACCCAACAATGCAGACGAGCTGAAGGCCGCTATCAAAGCAACCTGGGCTTCCATAACACCTCAGCAGTGCCACAGGCTGATCACCTCCATTCCACACCGCATTGATGCAGTAATTCATGCAAAAGGAGCCCTGACCAAGTATTGAGTGCCCACTATACCGTACATGGACAGACTTTTCAGTAAGCCAACATTTCTGTATTAAAAATATTATTTTATTGGTCTTATGTAATTTTCAAATTTTCTGAGTTACTGAATTTTGGGGTGTCACTCGCTGTAAGCCATAATCATCAAAATTAAAAGAAAGAAATGCATATAGATGGGGGGGAGGGTTTCAGGGATTATAGCGGTGCCAAAAATACACAAACTAACTTAAATAAAAAACATGAACATTTTATTGAGGAAATTCATAAAAAGACAAAGAGGTGTGCATCTGTAAATTCAGACAATTAAAAACAGTTGTAGCGACGTGTTACAGGAATCAGCCAAAGGGGTGTAGCGGCCAGTTCCGTAGACATATATAATGGGAGTCCTACATGTTTCGCCGGATACGGCTTCTTCAGGGACAGATGTTTATGTCTGAGAGCGCTACTATATAATCTATGAAACAAAATATTAACAATCAATACCAAATATCACAAGGTCAGTAACAATTTAAATCTAGCATCTATAAGCCAAAAAGGTGAAAATAAGCAGAGATAATGTTATATTTGCGGGCTGTCATGCATTGTGTGATTACATTTATGATGCACGTGAATCCCTGTTACCGAATGGCCAACTGTTCAAAATTAAACACAAGGTCACTTGTCAATCCATAGGCATAGTATATCTGGCTACATGTATTTGTGGCAGCTTCTATGTCGGAAAAACCAAACGTTCATTCAATGTGCGCATTCGTGACCACATCAAACCTTTGTACAAACATAAGACATCCACTTCCATTAATCGTCACATAGCTGACCATCATAACTTTAATTCCCATGTTGTAAGCTTTACAGCCCTCGAACATGTTCCTGTACACGCTAGAGGCGGTGATATTGATCAGAAATTACTACAACTAGAAACCAAATGGATACATACCCTGGATGCTACCCGACACCCAGGACTCAATGAATATATCAGCTTTAAGCCATTCCTGTAATATGCTCCTGTCTTTTATACAATTATCTCTATATACATTTAGGTAATGTGTTCCTCCCGCCATCAACATTCTCCACATCGAAGGTAGACCCTGATCGATTAGGATATAGCTTGAGTCATTGATATCTGACATTGATATATAATGTATACTTCTCATTACTACATTTGCTCTATTATCTGTTCCTTTTCCTTTTTACGGTTTACTCAAAAACCTCCTCTTTTTTTTGTATTACAATCCTATAGTAATTGACTTACTACTATGCTATATCCATGTATGTATCTTTGTTATTTGCTAGCTGTCATGCCTGTCTTCATAGGATACACGCTTTTGACCTGGCTTATTTTCCCCTTTTACTTATGCCCATGGTGTGCGGGCTACTTTCCACAGGTCCCTAGCTTGTTTCCACCCGCTCTCAATAATTTTGGGATGTCCTTGGTTGGCCTCGCGCTTCCCTGGGTGGTGGCCCCCCCCCCCTTCCCCCCTTTTTCTCTCTCCCCCTGTCGGGTTAGCTACGGTGACACCCGCATCTAGCTGCTGTGGGGAGCCAGTCAGATAGCACTTGATCTTTTCGGCGCTGCTGCCTGAGCCTCTATGGATACTGAGGCTGTATGGACACCCGAGGGCATTGCAAAATGCAATTGCCCACCCTGAGCCACGGCATCCTGGGATCGGCTGATCCTTCCTCCTCCAGGGTACTGAACGGCCGTTACCGGCCCTCCAGTACAGCGCTAGTGTCAGTGACGTAAGCCCATACGTCACACGGACACTCCCGCACTGTCTTCTGGACCTTGTAGGCCCACAGACGGTCGCGAGTTGCGCATGCGCAGTGGTCCTTTCGTCCGCTCACACGTGCGGTGACGTCAGACGCCGCACGTGTGTTGGGGGGCATAAGAGCGCCGGCTTCCCAGGCCGTACCAATGCCCAGGGACCTCTAGGACATGGACTCATCCTTAATATCCTCATCTGGTAGGTTATATATTTTACAAACAGATGGATGTCCATAAAGACATCTACCGGTCGGTCATCTCACATGTTTATCTATTTATCTAGTACCTTAAAAGCAGCAACACAGACAGGTGTAACCCCATGCCTATCATCTGATTGATGATTGTACTACTCTTGCTGGTAAGTGCTGCTTGCCTTACTTTGTAGCAGTTCCTATTACTCATACCTGTTTGATATACCACTGCTGGGCACATTATATGCTCTTGCATTTTAACATTCAATCCTCTTTTTGCTCGTAGGTCTTTTATTCATAGGTACTCTACTTTGGACCCGACTTGTGATAAGAAGCAATTGCTACGTCACAAATCTAGTGTGTTCCCATGTCCTATAAACACTCATTCTAAAACACTAATTGTAAGTTTTTAGATATACAATTTTTACCATATTATGGATTTAGGCCTCTATGTCCCAAATTTGAGGAATTTCTATAATCATTACATTCGTCTCTCCTTCCTTATAGAAAATTAACTTGTGCCAGGTCCTCCTCTTTGCCCTCTGCAGCCTCCTAATGTGCCCTGCGCTCGGGTGGCCGCTCTTTGGAGTTCCTTGTGTTTATCCCTGGTAACGCACAGGTAGTTTTCCCTTTTCCATCTTGTGGGCTCTCTAACCTGGCGGAGGGTGGGGGGAGGATGGTTGTGTGCTCCCTCCTTTCAGTGGGGTGCGATGTCCCTTTGGTACATCTCAGGCTTATGTGTGTGGGTTCATGCATGACAGCCCGCAAATATAACATTATCTCTGCTTATTTTCACCTTTTTGGCTTATAGATGCTAGATTTAAATTGTTACTGACCTTGTGATATTTGGTATTGATTGTTAATATTTTGTTTCATAGATTATATAGTAGCGCTCTCAGACATAAACACCTGTCCCTGAAGAAGCCGTATCCGGCGAAACATGTAGGACTCCCATTATATATGTCTACGGAACTGGCCGCTACACCCCTTTGGCTGATTCCTGTAACACGTCGCTACAACTGTTTTTAATTGTCTGAATTTACAGATGCACACCTCTTTGTCTTTTTATGAATTTCCTCAATAAAATGTTCATGTTTTTTATTTAAGTTAGTTTGTGTATTCTTGGCACCGCTATAATCCCTGAAACCCTCCCCCCCATCTATATGCATTTTCTCAATAGTGGGATGAGGTGCTGTATTACATTGAGGACTACCCCACCACCTCTATTTTAAAAGAAAGAAATGCTTGAAATATATCACTGTGTTTAACGCATCAATATAAAATATGAGTTTCACTTTTTGAATTGAATTACTGAAATAAATTAACTTTTTGATGATATTCGAATTTTATGCGATGCACTAGGCATGTGCACTGCCGAAAAATTTGTTCATTTTCGTATTTGTTTTGTTTTTTTGTTTTTTTCAGGTCATTTGTTATGATCGCAATTCGTCAATACGTAAATTCGTAAATTTCTAAAATTCCTAAATTCGTAAATTTGTAAATTTGTAAATTAGAAAATCTGAAAATAAGATAGAAAATCCGAAAATTCGAAAGAACAACTAACAATAACTAAACTATTAAATTACAGGTATTGGAATTTCCTTTCAAATTTGGCTGTTAGTGAACGTAACAAAACACAAATTTATCCAACGTTACGAATTATCTGAAATAACGAATGCTGCATCTAAACAAATGGAACGGAACAAATTAATAATAAATAATTTTTTTTTTATTATTATTGTTGTTATTTATTATTAATTAGTTACGTTCCATTTGTTTAGATACTGCATTCGTTATTTCGGATAATTCGCAACTTCGGATAAATTAGTATTTGTTACGTTCTCTAACAGCCAAAATTAAAGGAAATTCTAATATCTATAATTTAATAGTTATAGTTGAGTTATTATTAGAAAGTTATTATTTCAGATTTTTTCATTTTTGGATTTCCCAATTTGCAAATATACGAATATTTAAATTTACGAATAATCAGAAAAATTTGTTAAACGGGTTTTCATTAATTCAGATAATTCCGAATTAACAAATTTGTCGAAATTCATTAAAAAACTAATTTGGAACGAAATGAATTGCACATGTCTAAGATGCACCTGTATTTGTTGCAAGGTGAGGATAACCCCACATAACCCCCTGATACAGGGTTCCATATATCATTTTGAGGTGAAATATTTTTGAAAATTTTTTCTGATGCTTTTTGTGATGTAAAACGTACAATTATAACTATGAAATAAATTATTGATGTTTTATCTTTATCTGGACTTACAAAGGTGCGGCCATCAGTAGATGTATTATGGATCCTTGGAGAATTTTTGGATGAAATAATTTAAGATAAACTTACTGTTCATTTTCTGGAGCTCTTCTGCTACTTTCCCCAAAAATCCCAAAATCCTCTGAATGTCACTGGAAAAGGAACCTGAAATACACAGAATGTCAGGTGAGAGCTGGCTTCCTTTTATACCAGAGGTCTCCAAACTACAGACCACTGCAAGATTTTATCTGGCCCGCAGCCAAGGTTAATGGTCCCTCACACTCCTACAGTCTTCATTTCTCCACACCTAGACCCCAGTGCAGGTTCCTCCGGTTGCGCTGTCAGTATACCATCATTTGGTTGCTAGGGCTGCTGGTATCCTACCAACCTATCAAATTGTTCCCCCAGCATTTACAGGAGGACCATTGTTCCTCCATCCAGACCTGCTATACTATTCTGGGCTTTCAGGCTCCCAGCTACCATGTAAGTGTATGAGGTAAGGGTGGACTCTGATGTAAGGGGGAACTCTGTAAGGGTCCTGATGTCAATGGGGACTTTTATATAGGCAATACTCTGATGGGCACTCTGGTGTAGAGGGTACTCTGATGGGACTCTAGTGTAAAAAAGGACTATAAAGGGGACTTTGATGGGGATCCAGATGTAGGGAAGACTCTTGTTTAAAGTGATATTAAAGTCTAATTTTTTTTGTTTATTAACAAACATATTATACTTACCTCTTCTTTGTTATGGTTTTGCACAGAGCAGCCCCGATCCTTTTCTTCTGGGGTCCCCTGCTGGAAATCCTTGCTATGGGGGCAGCCGAGCCGCTCCTCTGTGTGTCCATTCAGACACCGAGCTGCAGCTTGGCCCTGCCCCCTCATTGGCTCACTATCTTTAATTTGAAGTGATGTCTGTTTAAGACAAAACGCATTTGCTCCTAGTCATGTTTATGCCATTGCCTCCTTTCTTGATGTCTATAAGGAATCATATTTGATATGTGCTTTTATATTTGCTGGAATTTAAGTGTTCTACATTATTTAAAATTAAACTCCAGCTATACGGTTTTACACTATGTCGAGTTTTCTGCTTTTCCTCCCTGGATTCATGTGTTAATGGAGTGATGTTGAGAATATTTATCCACTGCCAAATATGGTTCTGATGGTCCTGCATAGCTGCTTTTGAGTTTGCGGTTATACTGAAGGTGGATGTTGAATATCCCCCCCCCCCCCCCAGTGGTCAAAAGCTTGTTTGGTTGAGAGCAGAGTGGTAATTATATACCAGGTGTTTAACACCACTGCCTGTTTAGACCCACTAGGTATAAGCCAATTGGGTCCACATGTTCCAGTAAGCCCCCACATATTCTAATGGTGGTGGATCCTTCCACAGTGGTGACCTCCTACGGTGTCTTTGGGACTCATTCATTTTTCAGGTCATCATTTTGGCCATCTATCTTATACGCATAACTTGATCTCTTCACTACCTTTTTCATTCTTTTCTGGACTGCACATTTCCTAGCTCACACACCTTGTGGACATGTATGATAGTCACTTGTTTATGACTATAGACTTTTATTATTATTTTAGTCACTTTATATGAATGTCACTATTATTAATTGATGTATGTGTGTTCTTCAACAGTGGATACAGATTTTAAATATTTTTCTCTGCACTATACAGTCACAATTTTCATCAATATTGTGTTTATTGCATTATACAATTTTTTTTAATATTTATGTGTTTAGCGCTGCACTGATTTTTATTTATTTCTATAAACAAATGGAACGAAACAAATTAATAATAAATAATAACATTTTTTTTATTATTATTGTTGTTATTTATTAATAATTTGTTTAGATACGGCATTCGTTATTTCGGATAATTTGCAACTTCGGATAAATTAGTATTTGTTACGTTCTCTAACAGCCAAAATTAAAGGAAATTCCAATACCTATAATTTAATAGTTATAGTTAAGTTATTATTAGTAAGTTATTATTTCAGATTTTTTTAATTTTCGGGTTTTCGGATTTCCCAATTTGCAAATATACGAATATTCGAATTTACGAATAATCGGAAAAATTTGTTAAACGGGTTTTCATTAATTCGGATAATTCCGAATTAACAAATTTGTCAAAATTCATTAAAAAACTAATTTGGAACGAAATGAATTGCACATGTCTAAGATGCACCTGTATTTGTTGCAAGGTGTGGATCACCCCATATAACCCCCCTGATACAGGGTTCCATATATCATTTTGAGGTAAAATATTTTTGGAAATTTTTTCTGATCCTTTTTGTGATGTAAAACGTACAATTATAATTAGGAAATAAATTATTGATGTTTTTATCTTTATCTGGACTTACAAAGGTGGGGCCATCAGTAGATGTATTGCGGATCCTTGGAGAATTTTTGGATGAAATAATTTAGGATAAACTTACTTTTCTGGGGCTCTTCTGCCACTTTCCCCAAAAATCCCCAAATCCTCGGAATGTCACTGGAAAAAGAAGCTGAAATACACAGAATGTCAGGAGAGAGCTGGCCTCCTTTTACACCAGAGGTCTCCAAACTACAGACCCCTGCAAGATTTTATCTGGCCCGCAGCTAGGGGTTAGTGGTCCCTCACACTCCTACAGTCTTCATTTCTCCACACCTGGCCCCCAGTGCAGGTTCCTCCGGTTGGATGGGGCAATTACTGGAACCAGACCCGTGTAACGCTTTTTCTGCAGCAGCTGAAGTCTGGCTTCTTCTCCTCTCCCTCCCGCCAGCTTTCAGCTGCTGCAAAGAAAGCCTAATAGGGTAACAGTTCCAGTAATTCCTCACCATCACTGCAATCACCCTCCCTGTGCACCATATCTTTCCTGTGCCCCCAGCAGTGCTTCAGGCTTTCCTCCTCTCCTTGCCACAGGCAGCTACAAGCACACAATAGGATCCTTCAGGATGGAGAGTGGGGGAAGGGTCCGGTAAATTTGTGATAATTGTGTAAATTGTGAATGAACACAATGAGCAATCGGGACCGATCACTCACTGTGTTCAATCATAATTAAAGCATAGTAATCTGTGTTTATTTGTGGGGGGGATGTCAGGTTGGCTTTATGGGGCCATGTGGTTTCTAAGAGCGGCCCTGGTGCCATGCATGGCCTGTTTACAGATCCACAATATTTTGAAATAAAAAAAATCACTTGTTTCACAGTATATCATTGGCTTTCCTACCCTACTCTGAGAATAGATACCTCCTTTGTTGAAGGTACATCAGATGACCTCATTGTCCTGGATGACAGTAGTAGGGTGGATCCCATCCCTTATGCCGTGCCCTTGCCTTACCAAGGTAACACATATACTACAAGATCTTTTACTGGATAGTGAGTAAGATTGTGATATGCAGCTATATAGCCTCTGTCCTCCCTAAGGATCACCCCCTATCTATTGTGGGACAACAGAAGAGGGCTAATAGAACGGTATAATTTTTTATGTTAAAGGGATAATCCCCGAGACCCCGCCAAGTGTTTCACAGAGCCTGAGAAAGTGGAATATATGGAACCCACAAAATGCATTGTGACATAACCATTGAGATCATTATACACTCACCATTCCTCATCTGTGGCATTTCCTTGCTGTTACTTTTATCTGAGGAGAAAATTATAAAACCATGTCAGATAAGATTCTTTGATGTTGGGGAACTCACATACACCAAATACAGTTTAAAAATATAAAGATACGGTCCCCAGATTGCAAAGACGTGGTCTGGTTGTTGTCCATCTTCACGGTGGTCATTATAAGGCCCCACTGAATAACATTTAATCTTTTTGGAATTTTGAAGTTGACCTGTTATATATTTTCATGATAGGTGCACCATTCTGAGTAATGTGTCAGTGTAACCCCTCCAGGTATTTATGACCTCTCACAGACAGCACAAAACTTCCCCTGATAATGCCCTCACCAGCTTCTCTGTCCAGAAAGACAAAGCCATCTTTGTTCAGACATCATCCAGGGTCACCATATATGTCTTGAACTAACTAAGATACCGGGTGAGAGATGACACAGTCAAATGTCTGCCACTAATTAGTCAAAATCATGAGCTGGAGCTCAAAGGCACAGACTCTCAAATAATTATACTGCTGCTGTATATTACGATAAGTTAGGAATCTATTCATGGAGACTAATGTCCTGTACACACGACCGGTTTTCCCGTCGGAATAAACTCTAAAGGTTTTTCCGACAGAGTTCCGACGGAATTCCGCTCAAGCGGTCTTGCCTACACACGGTCACACCAAATTCCGACCGTCCAGAACGAGGTGACGTACAACACGTACGACGGGGCTAGAAAACGGAAGTTCAATAGCCAGTAGCCAATAGCTTCCGTCTCGTACTTGCCTCAGAGCATGCGTCGTTTTTGGTACGTCGGAACAGCATAGAGACGATCGGTTTTCCCTATAAGAATTGGTTCCGTCGTAAAAATTTAGAACATGTTTTCTTTCTAGGTCTGTCAGAATTTTCGACGTGAAAAGTCTGATGGGGCATACACACGATCGGAATATACGATGAAAAGCTCCCGTCTGACTTTTTCTGTTGGTCATTCCGCTCGTGTGTACATGACATTACACTTTATATCTTTGAATTCTTCCATATCACTGGCAGGTCTGTACATGGTACAGACCTGACAGCAGGGTGCAGTGCTGCTGATAAGGCAGTACAGCCAGCCCTCCTGTACAGGGTCCAGGCCTCATCAGTTCAAAAGGGGGGCCCAGGCACCTGGCACCTGCTGAGCAGGAGGTCCAGCAGTACTGCCTTATTGTCAACACTTGTGATTTTTGTGCAGTGCTGTTGGCTTCTACTTTTCTTTTCTTCTTCCAGCTGCACTACAAGGGGATCAGTTCTAGTATCTGCGCCCCCTTCCCTGTGTTGTCTGGGACTGCTATGTGCCCCTTTCCCCCACAGTGCTGCAGTTTTCCCTCCTCTTCCCTCCAGGTACAGCATATGTTTTACGCTGTGGTAAACTCGACCTTATTAAAACTGACACATTTATGGCCTGGGAAAAAGATATCAGCACAGTCTATATTCTTGATCAATGGGACCACGCCATATCAGCGACATATACCTACTCTAGGAATGCTAATCTCTGGGAATTAATGCACAAAATTAATCTAAGATGGTACCCGACACCCTACTGCCTATCCAAATTTTACCCTCATATATCCAACCTTTGCTGGAGAAATTGTGGACAAGTAGGCACATTATTCCATCTTCTATGGTCATGTAAATCTTTGGCCAAATTCTGGCCTCATATTTTTTCACCTCATATCCACAATCACTGCTATACCATTGCAAATATCCCCTGGATTGGCCTTGTTGAACTTAGATATAGAACAAATCCCCAACCCCTTGAAAAATGTAGTGCTCAACGTTCTATTAGCTGCCAGACTAGCACTGGTAAGGCAGTCTCCCTTGGTCCTTGCAGTAGAGGAAGTGGTAAACCTACTTCTACAGTATTATTCATATGAGCAAATGTATGCACTAGCTTCAAATTCTCTAACTGTTGCAACTGACATATGGAGCCCTTGGGTAGAATGGTACAACAAAATGTCAAGTAGTTTGATCAAACCATACCTAATGACATGATTTCAATCATAGGTGGTAACCTCTGGCCCATACTGTTTGTTTTATTTGTTTTATTCTCTTCTCAGTTGTGTTACTTGTTAAGTTTTCATGCATTTTCCTTTTGTTTAAAGTATATTACGCAACTTGTAAAGTTCTCTGGGTGCAGGCTTGCGCCTCTCAGTGTGGACACCTGGGAACCTATTTTTTGTATTGATATACCAACGTTTGTATACTTTTTTTATGCAAACTCTCAGAAAAAATGTAATGAATTATAAAAGGCAAAAATTAGCCAATTTCTCACTCAGCATTTACAGATTTATGTTTTTATATTAGCCTTTTATCATTTTTTAGTGATGTTAGTGAGGAGCTGGACACCGCAGATTCTGATTAAGGGGTAAGTTTATGAACATAATCAAAGTTCAGATGCCAAATCCAAACCCCAATATCCCAATAAAATATTCACAGGAATATATCCCAAGATACTCACAGGAAATGAACAGGAAAGTCGTGAGGGTGACCAAAGTAATGAAGGCCAATATCAGGAGGATCCCCAGGATCAGTATCACCCGGTGATGTGTATTCTTGGCAGGCGGAATCTCTACAGACAGAGAGGATAGTGAACAATCCTGCGTGTATCAGCCGGTATAATAATCCTTCAGAATTCTTATCTCACATGAAGACATTTTAAATTCATCCCGGATCATCTGTGTGCTCGTTCCCTGCATACAAATCCGCAATCTTCTACTATACCTGTTGTAAAGGACTAGCATCAAATGTAGAGCTTTAAGGACACCACCACTCGCTGTTTCTTCTTTTTAAGGGCTTTGTTTGCCCATTTCTATTAAAAGCAAGTTCAGCAAACAAACATAGGTTTCCCTCACAGGGGTTTCAGCATTCCCTTTTCCATCAACAAAGCGACATTCAGCCTAGTTGGCTCTCACTTGCAGCACTTATGCCAGACCCTTGTCTGTCTCTTACAGACTATTTCACCGACCAACTTGGTGCGACAGCTAGCAGCCTCTTGCTGCACTGGCTCCCCCTAGTGGAACCCTCCTGACTCCTGGCCAGACTTCCTATCTGCCGGGGTAGAGCCCAGAACCATGGTCAGATTACTACCGCGTTTCCCCGAAAATAAGACCTAGCGTTATTTTCCAGGAGGGCTGCAATATAAGCCCTACCCCGAAAATAAGCTCTAGTTTAAAATGCTTGTAAAATCCTATAATCCACTCTATTACAGTAGTATACAATGTACAACGTGTGTGTTTCTGTAATATAAATGTGGGGAAGAGAGTTCCAGCGGGTCACTGAAGCGCAGAGCGGCGCTATAAATATATAAGGTATTTGGCACAATTATATTACAGAAACACACACATTGTACATTATATACTACTGTAATAGAGTGGTTAATAGGACTTTACAAGCATTTTAACACACTGGGGATTCCTGTCAGGCAGGGAGAGAGAGGGGGAGAGAAGACAGCACATTACATGGTAAGACCTACCCCGAAAATAAGCCCTACTGTGTCTTTTCTTGCCAAAATTAATATAAGACCTGGGCTTATTTTCGGGGAAACACGGTACTAAAAGCCCAGCACACACCTGACCAATCAGTATGCTGGCTGTTCTCAAAATCAGGACCCAGGACTGGGGATTTCATCTCAACCGGATCTCTCAGAAATCCCCGAGCTCCAGGTCCCAAAGTGGAATTTGCAAAACACTCAGGAAACTGAAAGGCCAGTTTCCTCTTTGTGTTACAAGCTCCCTGGAGACCCTCAACCCTTCCGGTTGAGAATTCTGTGTCACAACCTCCTTCTAGACCCTGGCAGGGCAACGCTCTGCCACACTGTATATATATATCTATAAATATATCACATCATGATATATCATATAATAATCTTCCACTATAACTGTATATGTACATATCACTTGTTATTTCATTATCATAATATAATTGAAAACAAAGTGATTGTTTGGGACTTCATATGAGGTAAAGACAATTTAGGTCATATATCTCCATCCCTATCTAATGGGAGTAACAGGGAAGGGGGAGGACAGTGGGAACAGATGGGACTTTATATGAAGCATGCAGTCTCAGGGACAACCAGCTATCAATATTATAATTGCTTATATAAGTACAATAGGACCATAATCGGCAAGATAAGATCAATGAATGATAGGGGTAATGTAACCCCTGGATAGGATCCTAAATACACCTACGCATGTATAAAGTACACAGTCTCAGGGACAACCAACTATCAATAGTAAAAGTATAAATCTGTTTATTAAGATGTAATAGGACCATGATTAGTAAGAACAATAATTAATAGTGGTAGTATAACCCAGTGTTTCTCAACTCCAGTCCTCAAGGCACCCCAACAGGTCATGTTTTCAGGATTTCCCTCTGATGAAACGGCTGTGGTAATTGCCAAGGCAATGAAACTGATCAAATCACCTGTGCAAAATAATGGGAAGCCTGAAAACATGACCTGTTGGTGCGCCTTGAGGACTGGAGTTGAGAAACACTGGTATAACCCATAAATTTCATCTACATACACATACATGTTGATTGTTAAAATATCAGAACAGTATTTACAATAATGGAAATGACCTCCAGACTTTCTAGTCTGCCAGGTGTATTAGGAAAGAGACCCTAGATATGGCATCTCGATCCTATACCGCAATATAGGTATAAAGCGTAGAACACATGGGAGTATAAAATGTAATATGTAAATCCAGACACGGCTTCAACTCAACCACTCATCAGGAGCAAGCACGTGATAATTATGTGAAACAAAATAGATAATTGTCCAATAGTTGACATATAACAGAAGAAATTATATACATATTGGGATGGGACCAGTCCCATAGTAGTAACTACAATTAGGTCTGCTGTGTATAGAAGGCATGGTAAGGCATTGGATATTGGGGGCCCACCAGTAATGGTAATTCCTCATCCTTATTGTCAATACGAGACACTCCATTACTATGGACGTTTTTAGAATTGTTATTATTGTTGTTGTTTACACTGTTCTCAACAGTGGCTAATTTGACTAATATAGCCAAATGAGAGCGTAGATTCTGGTTCACACAGTACTACTGTATGTCTACTACATGTCCTACTACCGTATGTCTACTACATGTCCTACTATTGTATGTCTACTACATGTCCTACTATTGTATGTCTCCTACATGTCTTACTATTGTATGTCCAAAAAATATTGTCTTACAATTTTCTAAAAAAATAATAACTTACCTTCGTCTGTTGCATTCCTCATCCTTTGTAAATCAAGACGACTCAAATTGGCATACGTATTTTCTTCATACAATCTTCCTAAAGAGGAACATAGACATTAATATGGATATTGTGGATTCCGGGGAGGATATTCAGGTAATGTAATTCCGATATAATGAAGCTGTGTGAGATGAATGGATACTCTCCGCTCACCTCCACTCTCCACTCTGTTTTACCGCTAAAAGGTGGAGCTGTTCTAATATATGATATTGCTGATGTTTGTGACTTATCAGGAATTTATTCATGGAGAATTGTAAATGTTACTGACCGGTCCACCTTCTTATGTCACAAATCCATAGCATTGAATATAACAGTATTGAAACGTTTAGTTACGCGTTTAAAAGGAATATTTTAAGTTCAAGTGGTGTGACTTGCACATTCCCTATCTGGGGGTCAATCCAGCTGTCACTGTGAATCGTTTATATGAGGCCAACTTTCCTCCACTATATCGTAAGCTAGAAGAGCTCAAACATTGGGCCAACTTGGAGTTATCTTGGATAGGCAAAGTTAACTCAGTGAAGAAGACTCTGCTCCCAAGCATCCTTTATCTCTTTAGATCCCTACCCATCCCAATTGTCAAAGATCATTTGCTGGTGCTTCCAGGCAAAATTAATCAAATGTATCTGGGGTGCGAAGGGACATAGAGTCTCCAAGGAAACCTTTTTTTTGTGCTAAGGATAAGGGTGGAGTAGGGTTAACTAACCTCTTATGGTACTACCAAGTGGCACAACTAATCCAGATCTCGGCAATTTACTCTAAGTCAGCTCATGCTGACTGAGTGCCTATGGAAAGGCAGGTGGTCCCACATTTCACATTGGACTACTTACTATAGTGCTTTCAGAAGGCTAGACTCACTATTTTGGCCCCAACACTCTCTCACTCTATTGCGCTTTGGGACTCACTCAAGATTCACCCACAACTGGTCTCAGATTGGCATCCTTTATCACTTCTCTTTCGTAACCCCTCTTCCCTCCAGGTTTAGAAATAAAAGCCTTCAAATGGTGACTGGACAAAGGGTTGTACAGAATTGGACACTTTATTAAGTCCACAGGCCCACTTACCTTTGCCTCTTGTGTTAGTAAAGATATGCTATTATCTGAAAAGTTTCGGTTCCGCCAAATTTTTCATTTCCTCCATAAATTATGGTCATCAAAACCGGATCCGCTGAGTATCACCAACTACGAGTTCTGGTGTGGACAAGTCATGGAGCAGAGGGGAGGAATTTCAGGATCTACAAGTCATTGGCCATGGCCCATACAAAATCCTTCTACATGCTAGAATGGGAGAGGGATCTTGGTCTGGAATGGGATCTGGAAGACTGGAATAGAGCATCTGCCTGTGCTTACCATGGACTATTAAACACAGCTCTGATAGAGGCAAATGTGAAATTCTTGATGAGATGATATCTTATCCCTGTCTAAATTAGCTAAATTCTATCCTTCATCTTCACCTCTCTGCTACCGGAACTGTCAAATTATAGGTTCAATGATGCATATATGTGGGATTGCCCTAAGACTAGAATCTGGAATAAGATCTTCCAATTGATTCGTAAAATCATGGGCATACCAGTACCTAAATCTCCTCAGATTGCATTATTGAATTTATGTCAGGTCTGCCAGGAGATTCCAACCATCACTACGGTTTCCTGACCGGTAGTCTTGTTATCCCAGTATCAGGTGGAGGGACAATTGAGATCCTGCAGCCAGTATTAGGGGACCAGCCTAATAATGAACAAGTGTTAGGCAAACAGCCTAACAAGGAACCACCAGCAAATAACTCACTGTTAGTAGAGACCGAAGACAGGAACCAGGTGGGAGAAAGGACAATCCTAAATGATCCAAGTCAGCAGACCAAGGAAGAAATACACGGGGATCAACCAGAAGGTGGTGTCAGAAACAGGCAGGGTCGGCAACAAGATCAGCATAAATCCAAGGGGTAATCCAAGAAGCGGAGTCAGGAACAAGCAAAGTCAGCAACAAGAAACACATTAACATACACCAAGGAACAGGAACCTATACTAGGGCGAAGACAGGAAGGGGAAGTGATAATTTTGATAATTTATAGGGTCACTAGATCAGGTGACTGCCTACAGCTGGTCACAGGGTGGAGCCAGCATCCAAACTCAAGAAGCAGAACATAACAAGGATTCTGCCTTAAAGGGGTTGTAAACCCTTACGTTTTTTCACCTTAATGCATCCTATGCATTAAGGTGAAAAAACACCTGGCAGTCACCGGTCCCCCAGCCCCCCGTTTTACTTACCTGAGCCCTGTGCACGCACTGTGCCTCTGCCCGGGGTTCTCGGCACTTGAATGAATAGATTGATAGCAGCGCAGCCATTGGCTCCCGCTGCTGGCAATCAAATCCAATGTCGCGGGCGCCGGGGGTGGGACTGAGTCATACATTCAGCGGCTATGGAGGTCGAATGCTGGACTCGGGAGCGTGCCCGCAAGGTAACTCCCCAGGAGAGCGCATCTCCTAGGCGGGTATATGATGCGGCAAGGAGCCGCCTTAGGATTTATCACGTACCTGGTAGAAGAGCCTGAATGGACGAGCAAGGCCTCTCTTACCACTCTGACTTAGGGCCCCTGATAGAGCAAACAGGAGGCACCAAAGTACAGAGTCGCACGAGTGCCAGAAAGTCTTTGGTGGTAGCAGGGTAGCGGGTCCGGTCGTGCTGAAGAGACACAGGAAAGCTTCCGCAGGAGACTAGCAGATGGCAGCAGGTGCAGATGACAACGACAAGCAGCAGGGTCAGGCAGGCAGGGTCATACACGGTAGATCAAATCGGGTACTAGGTGCAGGCAGGATCGTAGTCAGGAACAAGCCGGGTCAAACCAGATCAGCAGTGCGGTAGCCAGGGAGAAAGCAGAAGATTAGTCACAGGACAAGCCGGGGTCGGTACAGGCAGAGTTCAAGGAAAGGTAACAGGACGGGCCAGGAGTCAGGATACAGGTTCACAGGTTACTGGACACTCAGAAGCTGAAGACAAGGCAGCACCAGGCCAAGCACCAGCTGGACTTAAATAGGACGTTTGGCGCCAACGTGAACGAGCGCTAGTGCGCGCGATGGATACGTACGGAAGTGTACGGGTGCCGATCGTATCTCAGGAATGCGTGACGGCCACTGTTTGCGCTCTTGTTCGCGCATGCGCACGTCTAAATGTCAAAGCCCGGTTTCTGTGTGCAACAGGAATATGTCTTCCTCTGTGCCTTAGACATCTTCAAGGCTGTCTGCTGATGGGTGTATCCTGACAGGATTCCAGAAGTCGGTGTACGGGGCCACTCTGTGCAAAACAAACTGCACAGTGGAGGTAAGTCAGTATAACATGTTTGTTATTTCTTAAAAAAAAAATATTTGAAGCTTTAAAATCACTTTAAGGGAAGTTTCCTGGTGGCTCATGCAATAGGAAACATCCAAAGAACCCCAGGTCCCCGACACGGTGTGACAATTTTCCGGTTAGCTCTGCCTCTAAATGTACCCGTCCTCTTATTATGTTTATTCTTTCTGGGGCAAAATTAACCATAGCTCGGGCTTGGAAACAGCCCCACGTTTCTTTACAAATGGCAAAAAGGAAAATCTCCTTGATTATGGTGCAGGAGAAAATCGTGAGCATCCTTATGGATCCTTTTGAAAAATGTGAAGCTATCTGGGAATCCTGGGCCCAATATATGCATATTCCTCTTTTGCTTTGAGGCAGGTCTTTTCTCATGGGGTCTAGTGTGGTCCATTTGATGACTATTATTTTTCTCTTATTCTTTCTTCTCTCTATTTCCCAACTTTCTCTTCTTCTTTCTTTCTTGTTAGCTCTTCCTTTTTTTCTTCCACTGTTCTCTAAATTGGAACTCAGCTCTTGGAGCCTTACTGTCCCTGGTTTGTTGAAGCTCTTGTTGTAGTTATAACTGGGACCCAAGAACTGTATGTACTCATTGCAAGTTGCTCTTTGGTTCTACATATAGCCTAGAAACATCATATCCGGATATATGTACAGACCTCTCTTCTTTTAAGAAATGCTGTTGTACCAGGCAGTATGCTGCAGCTGGGGGAACATGACTGCCAGTTTCTTGCCCTTCTGTGGCACCCCCTCTCTCTAGGCTGACGTTACTCCCTTCCTCACCCTGGGTACCATCATCAGAGCCTTCAAATCGCTGCGCATCCTCCAGCAGCATATAAGCTACACTGTGTTTGAATAATTCTGGGGACTCCTCAGTGCATGGTGGTGGGACTATGAAAGGAGTGACTGTGGACAAGGAGCAGGTGGAATAGGCCACTTTGGCAGCTGCATTGGCAGGCAAACTACTCTGAGCCTGGGTGACAGAAGATGAGGAGGATGAGGAAGGCTTCGTTATCCACTCCACCAACTCTTCTGCATGTTGTGGCTCAATAACACGGCCAGCAGCAGCAAAAAAGGGCAAGCGTGCCCCAGGGCCACATGCAGAGGATGCACCATGTCCACGACCAGCACTGTTGACTGTAGACACAGAGCCTGCTTGCCCTCTTTTAGCGGCCTGTGAGCATCTGCCTCTCCTTGGTGGCCTTCCGGACATGATGTATTTTTTGTTTTGCAACACCACACTACACTGTATTAGATACTGTGTACACCACCTGAAGTGCATTAGAGAGTGTACAATGGTTGCACTGTATTGTATACTGTTCACACAACCAGAAGTGTAGTAGAAACTGTACACACTGTATTAGATACTGTGTACACCACCTGAAGTGTTTTAGAAACAGTAAACCACTGAAAGCACTGTAGGTATAAGCTACACTGGATGCAGAGTATAAATAAAAAGTTGGCCGCATTCATCTTTCCCTCGATTGCAACCAGTCGTCCTGTCCCTGCAGCTGAAAAACACCCCCACAGCATAATGCTGCCACCACCATGCTTCACTGTTGGGACTGTATTGGACAGGTGATGAGCAGTGCCTGGTTTTCTCCACACATATCACTTAGAATGAAGGCCAAAAAGTTCTATCTTGGTCTCATCAGACCAGAGAATCTTATTTCTCACCATCTTGCAGTCCTTCAGGTGTTTTTTAGCAAACTCCATGCAGGCTTTCATGTGTCTTGCACTGAGGAGACGCTTTCGTTGGGCCACTCTGCCATAAAGCCCAGACTGGTGGAGGGCTTCAGTGATGGTTGACTTTCTACATTTTTCTCCCAACTCCCGACTGCATCTCTGGAGCTCAGCTGCAGTGATCTTTGGGTTCTTCTTTACCTCTCTCACCAAGGCTCTTCTCCCCCGATAGCTCAGTTTGGCCAGACGGCCAGCTCTAGGAAGGGTTCTGGTCGTCCCAAATGTCTTCCATTTAAGGATTATGGAGGCCACTGTGCTCTTAGGAACCTTAAGTGCAGCAGAAATTTTTTGTAACCTTGGCCAGATCTGTGCCTTGCCACAATTCTGTCTCTGAGCTCTTCAGGCAGTTCCTTTGACCTCGTGATTCTCGTTTGATCTGACATGCACGGTGATCTGTAAGGTCTTATATAGACAGGTGTGTGGCTTTCCTAATCAAGTCCAATCAGTATAATCAAACACAGCTGGACTCAAATGAAGGTGTAGAACCATCTCAAAGATGATCAGAAGAAATGGACAGCACCTGAGTTATATATATATGAGTGTCACAGCAAAGGGTCTGAATACTTAGGACCATGTGATATTTCAGTTTTTCTTTTTTAATAAATCTGCAAAAATGTCAACAATTCTGTGTTTTTCTGTCAATATGGGGTGCTGTGTGTACATTAATGAGGAAAAAAATGAACTTAAATAATTTTAGCAAATGGCTGCAATATAACAAAGAGTGAAACATTTAAGGGGGTCTGAATACTTTCCATCCCCACTGTATATAGTCTATGCTAAATGCAGAGTATATATAGATGTAGCGCCCCTACCATTTTGGTAGATGTTTAGTGGTGTTTTTGATAGTGTAGGAGGTAGAAATCTGTAAATGTAACCAGGACTATGTGTTTTTTACTGGGCCTGGTTGTGGATTTGAGGTTGGGAGTGATAGAGTAGAAGGGGGTGTGGCCGCCTACACTTGGACTCAGGGATACCTCCTCTGCTTGGGAGTGGACTCTGCTGGAAAGAGAGGATGGGCTGAGACCTGAGTGGCAGGAAACCCCATGTGAGAGAAGTGACCAATAGTTAATTTTTGTGGTCTGGAAGGCGGTCTCTCATAAAAAGGGGGGTCACATGTCCCCAGGGGGATTTTCCAGGAAAGGGCTCGAGGTCCCGAGGTTCGGGACCGGAGGCCCGGGGGTTCAGAGACCCCGGCACCTCCGGGGAGGAGGCTGGAAAGCCCGGGAGTTCAGAGATCCCAGAGCCGGATAGCCGAAGGCGCACTAGGGAGGCCAAGGTCGGATTCCCTGGAGCAGGAGTCATCATGTAACGCAGGAGGAAGTAGCAACTAAGCGGAAGAAGAATACTGGGAACAGCTTTCTGTGAGTAGAACATGGACTGTTGTTGGGAGAGTGCAAAGGGAGTACAAACCCAGTGGAGCTATTCAGAAATTCTTTGCTGTGTATCCAAGGACCACAGTTGGAAACACTTCTTGGGGTTAGTGGAGGAGGTTGGACACTACAAGTCACGGAAATAGGTGGTGAGGCCTAGGACTTTGAGTTTCAACTTCCACGGCATTATTCAGAGTGATGCTCAGCTGCCCATAGTGAGAGTGTACTTCAGAAATCAGAGAAGGATCGCTAACAGGGGAATTTAATCTACAAACCTACGGTTACAATTTGATATTTCCCTTTTTATAGTCCAAATATAAGATTCTACGGGGCATCTCATATGCTTCATCCTATTGCCTTACAAATGTGTCCCAAATAAAGCCATTTAAAAAGTTCAGAGTGTGAAGTGCTACTTTTATGGAATCGCATGGGAGGATCGGAAACGGAACAAGCTGGCATAAGGTAAAATGAACAAAATCAGCAGCTCCCAAGGGAGTAGTGCGCTACATATATATATACTTGACTGACTGTATATATATATATATATATATATATATATATATATATATCTCTGTCCACACCAACAGCACTACACAGGGTCGCCGTGTAAGCAGCCTTATATAGTGTGGGGCGTGGACCCTGAGCCATGATTGGCCAAAGGCACCGATATTGGATATTTTCACTTAGGGGTGTACTCACTTTTGTTGCCAGCGGTTTAGACATTAACCACTTGCTTACTAGGCACTTAAACCCCCCTCCTATCCAGACCAATTTTCAGCTTTCAGTGCTCTCACACTTTGAATGACAATTACTCAGTCATGCAACACTGTACCCAAATGATTTTTTTGTCCTTTTCTTCATACAAATAGAGCTTTATTTTGGTGGTATTTGATCACCTCTGGGTTTTTTATTTTTTGCGCTATAAATGAAAAAAGATCGAAAATTTTGAAAAAAAACACATTTTTTCTAATTTCTGTGATAAAATTTTGCAAATTCGTAATTTTTCTTCATAAATTTTGGCCACAATTTATACTGCTACATATCTTTGGTAAAAATAACCAAAAATTTGTGGAAATTATTTGGTCTGTGTGAAAGTTTTAGAGTCTACAAGCTATGGTGCAAATCATAAAAAAATTATCACATCTGATGTACTGAGGCCTATCTCATTTCCTGAGACCCTAACAAGCCAGGAAAGTACAAATGCCCCCCAAATAACCCCTTTTTGGAAAGTAGACATTTCAATGTATTTAGTTAGAGGCATGGTGAGTTATTTGAAGTTGTATTTTTTTCCCACAATTCTTTGCAAAATTGAGATTTTTTTTTTTCCCACAAAATTGTCATTGTAATAGCTTATTTCTCTCACATGGCATGTGTATACCACAAATGACACCCCAAAATACATTCTGCTACTCCTCCTGAGTATTACGATACCAAATGTGAGGGACTTTTTCACTGCCTGGCCACATACAGAGGCCCAACATGCATGGAGCACCATCAGGTGTTCTAGGAGCATAAATTACACATCACATTTCTCAACCACCTATTACACTTTTGAAGGCCCTGGAGCACCAGGACAATGGAAACACCCACAAAATGACCCCATTTTGGAAAGCTAACACCCCAACGTATAATCTATGAGGCATAATGAGTCTTTTGAATGGTTTATTTTTTTCCAGAAGTTTTTGGAAAATGTGGAAAAAAATGAAAACACATTTTTTTTTACACAAAGTTGTCCGTTTATAAGATATTTCCAACACATGGCATTTAGATAGCAAAAATGACACCCCAAAATACATTCTGCTACTCCTCCTGAGTATTACGATACCACATGTGTGGGACTTTTTCACTGCCTGGCCACATACAGAGGCCAAACATGCAAGGAACACCGTCAGGTGTTCCAGGGACACATAGCATGCACATACCAAGAATTACACCCCAAAATACATTATGCTGAGCAAAGCGTAAACAAAAAAGATTACCTGTGGTTGTAGTAGCGCAGTTGTACGCAGGAGGATAGCACTGGTCCAGGCAGCAGACAGGGACTTGGTCAGCAGCGGCGAACACAATTGTCCAGGCAGCAGGCAGGGTTACTGTCCATATAAAGTCCAGGGTCAGTGCAGGCAGAGATATTGTCCGCAGTGCCAAAAATATTGGTCCTGGTAGTAGGCAGGTCCATGTGGTGTGGTCAGTGCAACAGGCAGAGGCGTGACGGCAGTAAGTCCTACAGGCAGAAGTAGGGCCTCGTTCAGGACAGAATGGGGACAGGGGTAGAGGCTTCTCCCACCCAAATCTCTTTGAAGCCTCCGAGTCTCCAGACCCTAATCTAGGATTGAGAAAACAAAATAAATTGTTTTCTTCATCCAGAAAAACAATTCTGGAGCCCCTCACATATGTGAGACCCCTGTGTTGAATCCCACTAGTCCAGTTGCAGGGTACAAGATCAGTCCAAGAGGCAGGCAAATATCATGGTCAAACAGTCCAAGGTCAGTTCCAGATCAGGCAGAGGTATGTACAGAATCGTTGGGCAGAAGCATGGTCGAATAACAGTCCAGAGTCAGTTCCAGATCAGGCAGAGGTATGTGCAGAATCGTTAGGCAGAAGCGTGATCAAATAACAAGCCAGGGTCAGTTACAGAGGAGGCAGTGGCATAAGGGGTGTGAGGGTAAATTGCAGGAACGGAGGCTTACGTTTACCATACTTTACTAATAATTTACTGAAGTATGGTAACGACGAAAACATTCACCTACGCAGAGGCCTGGTTCAGAAGGACATTGTGCACAATAATAAGATGTGTCTCTTCTGAATCCAGCTCTGGTACACACCTTACATTTTTTTTGCCGTCGTTGGCCTGTTGGTTTGGGAGGGATCTTATCTGGGAAGTGGCGTTCGGAGAGTCGACTTAGAACATCAGATCGGATATTTTCTGGGGGGCCGTTCGGGAATGTAAGGGCAGTGAAAACATCCTCCTGGTAGCCAAGGAAGCGTTTGGGGTTTTGGGTGGAGTTACGATAAATGACATAAGAATTGTAGATGGCCAAATTAAAAAAATAAATTGCGACTTTCTTATACCAATGGTATGTCCGTCTTGTGGCAAGGTACGGTTCCAGCATCTGGTCATTCAAGTCGACTCCCCCCATAAACAAATTATAGTCAAAGACGCATTTAGGTTTCTGTATGGGGCCATTTCTTCTGGGGACTTCCATGAAGGTATCATCGTGGATTGAAGACAACATGTATACATCTCTTTTGTCTCTCCACTTCACTGCCAAAATCTCGTTGTTTCGTAGACTCGCCGTTTCTCCTTTTCTCAATTTTTTATTGACCAGACTTTGAGGAAAGCCCTTCCAGTTCTTTTTGATGGTACCACATGCAGGCGTCTTCATCCGATGCAGGTTGTGGAACAGGGGCAGAGATGTGTAGAAGTTATCTACGTACAGGTGGTAGCCTTTCTCCAGTAGGGGGTATGTGAGATCCCAAACAATTTTCCCGCTTGATCCCAAGTAGTCTGGGCAATTAGGGGGTTGCAGCTGGGTGTCCTTCCCTTCGTACACTTTGAAGGCATACAAGTAACCTGTGACTCGGTCACATAATTTGTATACCTTCACCCCATAGCGTGCCCTTTTACTGGGAATATATTGCTTCATCTTAAGCCTGCCACTAAACTTAAGAAGGGACTCATCCACACATATGTTTTTGTCTGGGGTAAACAGCAGGGGGAATAGTGCAGAAAAATAATTTAAAAGTGGCCGAATTTTGAAAAGTCTATCATAGTTTGGGTCATTTCGGGGAGGGCACTGGGTATTGTCGTTGAAATGAAGAAACCTCAATATCATGAGGTATCTGTTTCTGGGCATCACCTTGGAGTATATTGGCAGGTGTTGGAGGGGGTGGGTTGACCAATAGGACAGCAAAGTGTTTTTTTTTGTGAGTCCCATGTTAAATGTGAGCCCTAAAAAAACCTTCAACTCCACCACCGTTAGGTCTCTCCATTCGTAGGGACGGGCATAGTAGGACGTTGGATTATTCGCAATGAATTGATGTGCATAAAGGTTGCACTGGGCCACAATACTTGACAGCATGTCCTCGGTAAAAAATAAATTAAAAAAATCTATTGGGGAAAAATTCTCCGTGTTCACCTGGACTTCTGGCTGGGCAGTGAAAGGGGGAATGTTGGCTTCTCCTGAATTAGGAGGAAGCCACAAGGGGTTCTGCAGGGCATAGGGAAGGCTGGCTTGGGTCCTTGGCCTTTCTTGCCGAGGCACTGCGGTGCTGGTGGACGGGACTGCCGTGCTGGTGGACGGGACTGCCGTGCTGATGGACGGGACTGCCGTGCTGGTGGACGGGACTGCCGTGCTGGTAGATGCCACTGCCTCCCCACCAGAACGCCTTCGTTTGGCGGGCCGAATCTCTTCCTCCTCTGAGTCACTCAGTGTTTCACTACTGAGGACTGGCTCATAGTTTATGTCCGACTCGGAATCAGAAAGGAAATCTGAAAAAGAGAGCTCCCCGTTGCTCTCGTCGGCCTGGGACAGTATTTGGTACGCCTCCTCGGCGGAAAAGCTTCTTTTGGCCATGGTTGCTAAGCCTGCACTGATGAGGCGGCACTGATGAGCACAGATGGGCACTGAGGTGGCACAGAGGGGCACTGATGAGGTAAAACAGATGTGCACTGATGAGGTGGAACAGATGTGCACTAATGAGGTGGAACAGATGTGCACTGATGAGGTGGCACAGGTGTGCACTGATGAGGTGGCACAGGTGGGCACTGATGAGGTGGCACAGGTGGGCACTGATGAGGCGGCACAGGTGGGCACTGATGAGGCGGCACAGGTGGGCACTGAGGAGGCGGCACAGGTGGGCACTGACGAGGCGGCACAGGTGGGCACTGACGAGGTGGAACAGATGTGCACTGAGATTGCACAGATGTGCACTTATGAGGTGGCACAGCTGGGCACTGATGGGACGGCACAGATGGGGTGGCACAGATGGGGCGGCACAGATGGAGCGGCACAGATGGAGCGGCACAGATGGAGCGGCACAGATGGGCACTGATGAGGCGGCACAGATGTGCACTGAGGCAGCACAGATGTGCACTGAGGCAGCACAGATGTGCACTGATTGGCACAGGTGGGCACTGAGGTGGCACAGGTGGGCACTGATGAGGTGGTACAGGTGGGCACTGATGAGGTGGCACAGGTGGGCACTGATGAGGTGACACAGGTGGTCACTGATTGTGCAGATGTGCAGCTGGACACTAATCACCGCTGGGCAGACAGGTGGACACCGATTGGCACAGGTGGACACCGATTGGCACAGGTGGGCACCGATTGGCACAGGTGGGCACCGATTGGCACAGGTGGGCACCGATTTGGCACAGGTGGGCACCGATTGGCACTGTACTGATGCTGCACTGTATTGATGGGGCACTGTATTGATGGGGCACTGTATTGATGGGGCACTGTATTGATGGGCACTGTATTGATGGGCACTGTGGGCACTGTAGGCACAGTAAATGTTAATACAAACTCACAGATCGCTGACAGTTTCTCTCTCTCCTCACACGCTGTCTCTGTGTGAGGAGAGAGAGCCGGCAATGAGAGATGATCTCAATTGTTTACATTTTAGATCATCTCTCATTGGAGGCAGCGATCGCGCTGTAAACGGCCGCTGTGATTGGCCGTTTACAGCGATCTGTGATTGGCTGTGTCCAAGGGACACGGCCAACACAGAATTTCCCCGTTGCGCGCTCGTGAGCGCGCACGGGGAGCGAGGAAAGGGGAGGCCGTCATATGACGGCCTCCCGGGAATTGACATCCGCGCTGAAGCCGTCATTCGGCTACGGCCGGATGTCAGGTGGTTAATGGCTGTGTGTTGAGTTATTTTGAGGGGACAGCAAATTTACACTGTTATACAAGCTGTACACTCACTACTTTACATTGTAGCAAAGTGTCATTTCTTCAGTGTTGTCCCATGAAAAGAATAAAATATTTACAAAAATGTGAGGGGTCTACTCACTTTTGTGAGATACTGTACATATATATATATATATATATATATATATTATATATATGTGTGTGTGTGTGTGTGTGTATGTGTATATATATATATATATATATATATATATATATATATATATATATATATATATATATTGCACGTTTACTGCAGTATATTTCATGTTTAACACAGTATAGACATGGGCTAAACAACCCTTGGTTTGGTTTGTGGTAGAGCTTCGAAAAGGTTTGGAACATGATAATGAACCCCATTAAAGTCTATGGGACCCGAACTGGAAAAAACAAAAGTGGCCATTTTAAAAGCAAATATATATGTGTGTGTGTGTGTGTGTGTGTATTTTAAAGGCATATATATGTGTGTGCGTGTGTGTGTGTGTGTGTGTGTGTGTGTGTATATATATATACACACACACACACACACACACACACACACACACACATATATATATATATATTTGGGGGTTCTGAGTGATTTTCTAGCAAAAAAAAAATTCATTTTTACATATAGGAGAGAAATGCCAGAATTGACCTGGGTGGGAAATAGTTAAAAAAAAATAAAGTGTCCTGTGCATAAATAACAATGTGCAATAAAAGTGCCAACATCGTAAATAAACAAACTAATTTAATAAATTAATAGCTATGTACAGCATCCCGCCATCCCCTCCCACCAGCCATGACCTTCCAGCATTGCATAGAGAAGCACAGATACCCAGTGATGATATCACTGAGTCTAAAATAAAGAATGTAATGAGAAGAGAAAAGGCAAAATATAAGCAAATTAAATGTCACCTTTTACCAGATAAAACTAAAAATTAAACTGAAACCAAAACTCCCAACTTCCTCCCAGTCTCAGGTGACGTATCATGTGATGCCGGTACTGGTCCCAGTCCAATGATTATTATATGTAGATTACCTGACATCATCTCAATTTCTTTGTTCCTCTTAATTGCTCTCTGTTGATAAGTGTGCTCTGTGCTGTTCACTATATGAGAACCAGAAATGTTTTCTGAAGATGAGAGATTTCCTCATACTGACCATCTCCGGATCTCCAACCACAAACCAGAGCGGGAAGAAACATAACAGACAGGAAGGAACATTTCACCAAGAAACAAAAATCAACATGTTGCCGGCCCTAAAGCAGTGTTTCTCAACTGCGGTCCTCAGGACCCACTAACAGGCCAGAATTTAAGTATTACAAAATGGAAAAGCCGCGCTTGGATTGATAAATAAATAAATAAGTGAATAATTAAATAATAAATCCATGAAAAAATATCTGTGAGAAAAAATTTTTTTGGTGATATGAAACTAATAAAAGTCCCAAAAAAAAGGAAAGAAAATTCAGAACAATTCAACTGTCCAATTAATAACAGACAAGCAAAGAAAGTGTTTCCACCGCTCAGGCTGACACTGACCCAGGTGTAAGTAGAAGTTTCAGAGCAGAAGAGCTCCAGGTGATGGCTGAATGCTAGGCAAAGCAGGCTTGAATGGAGGAGAAGATTTGGATGTCGCACACCGGATGTAGTCAAAAATCTTCACTGAGCTGGGAAACGCGTCAGCTTACCTGTACTTTCTGCATGACAGTCTTGTTATTTTGATGATCCCATTTTTTCAATAAAGTGAAGATTTTTGACTACATCCGGTGTGCGGCATCCAAATCTTCTCCTCCATTCAAGCCAATTAATAACACTCAGTGACTGAATGAAGCAAAATATATTCCCGACTGATGAATGGCATGCTTACCAGATGGCAAGCCAAATCGAGCAGGTGGCTTGAACCCAGCCTGGGCTTTTATAAACCCAGTCACAGTAGGGTATGGCAATTTTCACTCGCGTGGAATTGGCGTGGAATCCACGAAAAATTAACCCAAAAAATATAATGACAACATAGCGTAATACTGACATACAATTTATAAAAATAAAAACGAGTGACACTCACATAGTGAGAGGAATAAATATCATATAAAACACCCAATGTTTGAAGACAGCAGATGGCACAGGAAAAGCCTCTTTGCCAATAACAAATAATTAGTGCAAATCATGCAGGTATGTGGATCCTCATGAAGAAAACAGTAAATACACCAGCACCACATGGGGGGCCTGCTTACCAGATGATAAATAACAAATAGTGAATCTTGTAATCTTGTGAGGTGTCAACCGAATCTACCAGGGAAGGGGTTAATACGTGCACCAAAACCGCATAAAAAGCCTGCTTACCAGATGTCAGACTTTCGGTGAGCAAATTAACTTATCAACCAGATAAATTGACCAACTAATGGAGAGAGCGATATAGATCCATCCCCTCAAACATATCAAAGGCTTTTTGGAAGCCGATCTGACACGCTCCAACCGGATCCCACGCTGAGCTGTCAGCCGTGGCTTCACTGTGGAGAATTTAAGTATTACCTTGGGGAGATGCAGACTAGAATACTGCAATCACTGAGCAGAAAATGATATCACCTGTGATGGATTTCAGTTATCCTGCAAACCTGGCCTGTTAGTGGGTCCCGAGGACAGGAGTTGAGAACCACTGCCCTAAAGGATTTCATTAATGGGTCATTTCACCCAAAAAATGGACTTTATTACAGGTGTAGCCTGGCTGGCTTCTTTTATGTCTTCAGTTCTCCGTCGATGAGATCTCCCAGTCCAAACCCCTGGCTCTGTTCTCACCAAACTTTGCATGTTTCAGTTACATTACTGGACATTATTTACATTTGTTACATAGTTACATTTTTAGACTATGACAGTCTATGGGTGCACGCCGAACGACCACCATGCACTGCACCACTGCACAGTGGATTGGAAGCCCTGATTGGCTGAAGCCATGAAAGCTTTGCACTGTCAGAGCCATGATTGGACACTGTCATGACTCCTCCATCCAATCATGACTCATTGCTCTAATGCCCTGTACACACGATCGGACTTCTCGTCGGAAAAAGCTATGATGCTTTTTCCGACAGAATTCCACTCAAGCTTGTTTTGCATACACACGGTCCCACCAAATTCCGACCGCCAAAAACGCGGTGACGTACAACACGTACGACGGGACTATAAAAGGGCAGTTCAATACAAAGTGCGCCACCCTTTGGGCTCCTTCTGCTAATCTTGTGTTTATCTCGTGTTAGTAGAAGTTTGGTGAGAGACTTGTGCTTTTTCAGATCCTTTTACTGCTGTTCAGTTTGTGCTTGTGGGTTTGTATCTGCTTTTCAGTGCGTGTAGACAGTTCGTATCTGTTCTTCAGTGTGTTCTTCTGCGCTCGTTACTGATTTTTAGCTCGTTCTTCACAGGCCTTGCTGTTCTTCAGTGCGTTCTGTTAGTTCATTCTGACCAGCTGACCGTTTTGAAGCCATGTTGCTTATACATGCTTGTCGTAGAGTTCATGCTGTGTGGGGGCTTGGTGTTGGGCTTCTAGCTTTGACCCAAGCCCAGTCCATGAACAGGGTGGGGAGGAGTTAATGGGCCAAGAATTGGTTGCGGTACTTGGCAACAGGGAGAAGATGCAGGACCTCAAGTTCTAGACAGGCATCTCCCCCCGGGCTCTGGGGATCATTATCCCAGAGACCTGTTCTGCCGTCATTCAGGTCCTGCATAAGGACTATATTAAGGTAAGTTTACTCCTTTATCATCACATTCTATGTATTTAATGTTTGCTAATGTATTTCTATTTCTTTCATCATTCCCTAATTACCATGATTGTAATATGCTGTGAATGTCCCCTTTGTCCTCATGCATGCTGGAAGCTTTTAATGCTCCTTTTTTGTCTTTCATGCATATTTGCCTTCACTAACCTCCTCAGCATGCTATCCTGGGCTCATATCCACCTAGCCTAGTCACCTAACAATGTATTTTGTCAGCTCCATAGTACTGCTTTACCCTAAACACCCCCTAAAATGTGTACAAATGTTGTGACCTTAAATTCATGCAGAGTGCCAGAGGCTTTTTTGGGGCTTTGGCCAATTATGCCTCAGGGGATTTAGTACATGCCCCACACTATGTAAGGCCGCCTGGAAGTCGGCCTTGTGTAGTGTGTTCCAGCGTTCTGAGAGATAGAGAGGGAGAGAAGGAGAGAGACTGTGTCATTTCATTTGAGTTAGATAGAGCAGGCAGGCGAGTCAGTTAGCTACAGTCAGTGTATTTAGTATATATATGCATCCCAGCTGTTGTGCGTGTATATATATATATCTATATATATATAGATATATATATATATATATATATTCACTTGTGGAGGAGAACCGCACTCTGCTTACAATTTAGTGCCAGCAATCAGGTCTTCCCACCGACCTTGTATATAGAAAAAGAGTCCAAGAGGTTGCTGCACTTAAAAATTTCTTTGCTTTATTTCACAATATCTTCAGCAGGGATTTACAAAGCAAGTATAATCCAAAATCACAGGCACGAAATGCCTACACAGTTTCAGACACAAGTAGATTCAGATATGGATGGATGGATGGATGGATTACGTCTCGGGCTAGTCAGCTTACGCCCTTCCTAAGATCCATTGAAGCACAATGGATCTTAGGAAGGGCGTAAGCTGACTAGCCCGAGACGTAATCCATCCATCCATCCATCCATATCTGAATCTACTTGTGTCTGAAACTGTGTAGGCATTTCGTGCCTGTGATTTTGGATTATACTTGCTTTGTAAATCCCTGCTGAAGATATTGTGAAATAAAGCAAAGAAATTTTTAAGTGCAGCAACCTCTTGGACTCTTTTTCTATATATATATATATATATATATATATATGTATGTGTACACTGTATTCAGTTTAGCTAGATCCGTTCCTGTTATTCTCTTCCTAATATACTTACGGGCAGGCAATTGCAGTATTGTCAGTCAGTGTACTGTATCCTGTGCACAGTGTGCAACTAAAGCTAACTGCAGACAATTGCTGGTGTTCTCTTCCTAATAATACCATAGGCAGCAGCTGCAGTATTTTCAGTCAGTGTACTGTATCCTGTGCAGCTGCAGTATTTTCAGTCAGTGTACTGTATCCTGTGCACAGTGTGCAACTAAAGCTAACTGCAGACAATTGCTGGTGTTCTCTTCCTAATAATACCACAGGCAGGCAGCTGCAGTATTTTCAGTCAGTGTACTGTATCTTGTGCACAGTGTGCAACTAAAGATAACTGCAGACAATTGCTGGTGTTCTCTTCCTATTAATACCTCAGGCAGTAGCTGCAGTATTTTCAGTCAGTGTTAGGGATGAGCTTCGAGTTTGAGTCGAACTCATGTTTGACTCGAACATCGGCTGTTCGCCAGTTCGATGAACAGCGAACAATTTGGGGTGTTTGCGGCAAATTCGAAAGCCGCGGAACACCCCTTAAAAGTCTATGGGAGAAATCAAAAGTTCTAATTTTAAAGGCTTATATGCATGGTATTGTCATAAAAAGTGTTTGGAGACCTGTGTCCCCCCCCAGGGGACATGTATCAATGCAAAAAGAAGTTTTTTTTTCGGGAGCAGTGATTTTAATAATGCTTAAAGTGAAACAATAAAAGTCTAATATTCCTTTAAATTTCGTACCTGGGGGGTGTCTATAGTATGCCTGTAAAGGGGCACATGTTTCCCGTGTTTAGAACAGTCTGACAGCAAAATGACATTTCAAAGGAAAAAAAGTCATTTAAAACTACTTGCGGCTATTAATGAATTGTCGGTCCGACAATAAAAATAAAAGTTCATTGATATGGATATTAAGGGGAACCCCGCGCCAAAACTTTTTTAAAAAATGGCGTGGGGGTCCCCTTTAGTTCTGGTATGGATTTTAAGGAGAACCCTGCGCCAAAATTTTTTAAAAAATGGCGTGGGTCTCCCCAAAAATCCATACCAGACCCTTATCCGAGCACGCAACCTGGCAGGCCGCAGAAAAAGAGGGGAGACGAGAGAGCGCCCCCCTCCTGAACCGTACCAGGCCACATTGGGAGGGTGCTTTGGGGTAGCCCCCAAAAAACTTGTCCTCATGTTGATGAGGACAGGGGCCTCATCCCCGCAACCCTTGACCGGTGGTTGTGGGGGTCTGCGGGCAGGAGGGTTTTTGGAATCTGGAAGCCCCCTTTAACAAGGAGACCCCCAGATCCCACCCCCTGTGTGAAATGGTAATGGGGTACCTACCATTTCACAACAAAAGTGTCAAAAATGTTAAAAATTACAAGAGACAGTTTTTGACAATTCCTTTATTTAAATTCTTCTTCTTTCCATCTTCTACGGGTCTTCTTCCTTGTTCCTTCCTTCTTCCTTCAGTTTCTTCCTCCATCTTCTTCTTCCTCTGGTTCTTCCTCCGATCCTCTGCTTCTTGTTCCGGTGTTCTCGTCCGGCATCTTCCTCAGTGGGGGGTGGGGTCACCCATTACGTAACCAGGTGACCCCGCCCCCTCTGACATCACAGAGAAAGCCATAGGGAAGTGCCCGTCAAGTCACCGTGCGTCAGAGGGGGGCAGGGTCACCGGGTGGCCCTGCCCTCCTTTATATAAGAAGTGTCAGAAGAAGAGAAGCGTCACACAGCGGGAGCCTCCCATGGATGCGGAGCCACCCAAGAACAAAGCAGGGAAGAAGACGCCGCAGAGGAAGATGCCAGACGAGAACACCGGAGCAAGAAGCAGAGAATTGGAGGAAGAACCAGAGGAAGAAGAAGATGCAGGAAGAAACCGAAGGAAGGTAGAAGGAAGAAGACCCGAAGAAGATGGAAAGAAGAATACATTAAATAAAGGAATTGTCAAAAACTGTCTCTTGTCATTTTTAACATTTTGACACTTTTTTTGTGAAATGGTAGGGGTACTTTTGTACCCAATTACCATTTCACATGGGGGGGCGGAATCTGGGGGCCCCCTTGTTAAAGGGGGCTTCCAGATTCCGATAAGCCCCCTGCCCGCTGACCCCACAACCCCACAACCACGGGTTCATAAACATGGGGACAAGGTGCTTTGGGGGCTACCTCAAAGCACCCTCCCAATGTTGAGGGCATGTGGCCTGGTACGGTTCAGGAGGGGGGCGCTCTCTCATCCCCCCTCTTTTCCTGCGGCCTGCCAGGTTGTGTGCTTGGATAAGGGTCTGGTATGGATTTTTGGGGGGACCCCATGCCATTTTTTTTAAATTTTGGTGCGGTGTTCCCCTTAAAATCCATACCAGACCTGAGGGGTCTGGTATGGATTTTGAGGGGGACCCCCATGCCATTTTTCTTAAATTTTGGTGCGGGGTTCCCCTTAATATCCATACCAGACCTGAAGGGCCTGGTATGGAATTTAGGGGGACCCCACACCATTTTTTTTTAAATTTTGGTCCGGGGTTTTCTTGTGGGGAAATCCCATGCCGTTTTTATCAATGAACTTTTTTGTGTATTGTTGGATGGACATTTCATTAATAGCTGCGAGTAGTTTTAAATTACTCTTTTTTCCTTTGAAATGTAATTTTGCTGTCAGACTGTTCTAAACCCTTGAAACATGAGCCCCTTTACAGGCATACTATAGACACCCCCCAGGTATGAAATTTAAAGGAATATTACACTTTTATTGTTGCACTTTAAGCATTATTAAAATCACTACTCCTGAAAAAACAGACGTTTTTAAAACTTTTTTTTGCACTGATACATGTCCCCTGGGGCAGGACCCAGGTTCCCAAACACTTTTTATGACAATAACTTGCATATAAGCCTTTAAAATTAGCACTTTTGATTATTCATGTTCGAGTCCCATAGACTTTAACGGTGTTTGTGTGTACGAACAAATTTTTTGCCTGTTCGCATGTTCTGGTGCGAACTGAACAGGGGGTGGGGTGTTCGGCTCATCCCTAGTCAGTGTACTGTATCCTGTGCACAGTGTGCAACTAAAGCTAACTGCAGACAATTGCTGGTGTTCTATTCCTAATAATACCACAGGCAGGCAGCTGCAGGATTTTCAGTCAGTGTACTGTATCCTGTGCACAGTGTGCAATTAAAGCTAACTGCAGACAATTGCTGGTGTTCTCTTCCTAATAATACCACAGGCAGGCAGCTGCAGCATTTTCAGTCAGTGTACTGTATCCAGTGCACAGTGTGCAACTAAAGCTAGCTGCAGATAATTGCTGGTGTTCTCTTCCTAATAATACAACAGGCAGGCAGTTGATTCAGATAGCTGCAGTATATGAGTGTACTGTATACTGGGCACAGTGTGCAGCTAAAGCTCACTGCAGACAATTCCTGTTGTTTTCTTCCTAATAATACTACAGGCAGGCAGTCAATTTAGTTAGCTGCAGTATAATCAGTATATACATATATACATCCCAGCTTTGTGCAGCTACATCTCACTGCAGGCCATTCCTTGTGTACCTATTCCAATACATCAAAGACAGTATGTCTGGAAGGCCAACAAGGAGAGGCAGGCAGTCACAGGCCAATAAAAGAGGGCAAGCAGGCTCTGTGTCTAGAGGCATCAGTGCTGGTTGTGGACACGGTGCATCCTCATCAGCACGTGGCCGTGGGGCATGCTTGTCCTTTTTCCCGGCAGATGGCTGTGTTGAACCACAACATGCCGAAGAGTTGGTAGAGTGAATGACCAAGCCGTCCTCATCCTCCTCATCCTCTCTCACCCAGGTTACCTTGGCTGCCAATGCAGGTGCCAAAGCGGCCTATTCCTTGGACTCGAGGTCATCATCAGTTACTGCTTCACTAGCCCCACCGGAGGAGTCCCTCGAACTGTTTGACCACAGTGTCGGGTACATGCTGCAGGAGGATACGCAGCGTTTTGAAGGCTCCGATGATGGTACCCAGCTTGAGGAAGGCAGTAATGTAAGCCCAGAGAGAGGGGTTGCCCAAGAAGGACAACAAACTGGCAGTCACGTTCCCCTAGCTGCAGCATACTGCCAGGTTTGCTCCAGTGACATGGAGGGAGGGGATGATGAGCTCACTGACTCTACGTGGGTGCTTTATAGGAGAGGAAGGAGGAGGCGGAGGAGGAGGAGGAGGCACATCTCCAACGAGGCAGGATGCCCTCCAGGGGCCAGCTTAAGGGCAGCCAACCGACTGCATCACACCTCATAGCTCTGCAAGTGCAGAGTGCTGGTGACTCTGCGCATTATTCCAAAAGTTCTTTGGTGTGGGCCTTTTTTGAGACGTGTGCAACAGATCGCACCGTTGCTATTTGCAACATATTTCTGAAGTGTATCAAGTGTGGACTAGACAGCAAGCGCTTGGGCACCACATGCTTAATCAGACAAATGTCGAGCTCCCATGCAGCCCATTGTCAACACTACCTAAGAGACCCACACCAAAGAACAAGGCGGACCTCTCCTTGCTCCTCCTCATCAACTGGGATCTCCAACCCCACAGAGAGGAATGAAGGTGTAGAATTAGGTGTGCCACTGCCAAGTACTTGCGGGCAATTTGCTATCGTTATACCAAGGTCCGATTCTAGGAGGCAGATTTCCCTACCCCAGTTGCTTCACCTCCCAGCTATCCACATGCCCAGCGGTTGAATGCTAGCTTGGCTAAATTTCTAACACTTCAACTGCTGCCTTTTCAGTTGGTAGACTCTGCCCACTGCCATGAGTTTGTGGAATGTGCGGTACCTCAGTGACAGGTTCCCAAACTTAAGCTTAAGCCAGGAATGATGGTTTGCGACAATGGCACCAATCTCCTCTCCGCCCTCCGACAGGGACAACTGACCCATGTGCCCTGTTTGGCTCACGTCCTTAACTTGGAAGTGCAGCAGTTCTTTGGCAGGTACCCGGGCTAACAGGATGTCCTGAGGCAGGCCAGGAAAGTCTGTGTGCATTTCCGCTGGTCATATAATGTCAGTGCTCGGCTGGCTGACCTCCAAAAAGAATTTAAACTGGCCAAGAACCGCCTAATCTGTGACATGCCCACCAGGTGGAAATCAACGTTGGCCATGCTGCAGCAGCTGCACATGCAGCAGAGGGCCATTAATGAGTACCTGTGTGACAATGGCACCAGGACAGGGTAAGGGGAGCTTGTTTTTTTTCCCCACACCAGTGGGCCATGATCAGGGATGCATGCACAGTCCTGTCACCATTTGAGGAGGCCACGAGGATGGTGAGCAGTGACAGTGGATGCATCAGTGACACTGTCCCTCTTGTCCACCTGTTGTATTACGCGCTGCATGGAATTAAGGACAGGTCACTTGAGGCAGAACAGAGGCAGAAAGAGGAGGACTTCCTTATCTCTCAAGGCCCCCTTTATCCAGACAGTGTTCCTGCGTGCCCGTCGATAACACAGGAAGAGGAGGAGAAGGATTGTGTCAGCATGGAGGTGGAGCCTAGCACTCAGCAGTCTTAAAGGGATCATTTACAGTCCGAAGAAACCCATGGACTTGTACGTGGCTGGGAGGAGGCGGCTGCGGATCATATCGTCCTTAGTGACCCAGATGACCTATGCTGCATGGCCTCCCTGATCCTGTAAAGCCTGCGGAAGGATCCTCATATTCATGGTATTAAGGAGAGGGATCATGGGGGCGTGGTTTGCCTTGAGAGAAGATGGCTGCTTGATCCCTCGGCTCCTGCTCACCACAGCCTTTTCATCAGCTTAAACTGGGGACCTTCGAATTTTCTTAACTACCCACTATGGGAACTTCCTCCCGCGGAAGCTCGCAGTCACGATCCCGCTCCCCGAGGGAACTTACCGGCCGCACGAACCACACTATACCGGAGATATTCCGCACCCAGAGGCCTAATATGGCGGCTCCTCTTCCCGCCTCAATTCCTTCTCAAGACCTGACAGGAATTCTCCTCACTCCAACCGAACCTCACACTTCACAAATGGAGAATGACGGCACTTCTCTCCGTCAACCGAGTCTACGTGATCTCCAAGCTGTGGCGGCTGACATTAAAGACACTCTGTTCTCGGCCATCTCAGACTTGCGCCACGAACTACAGGCTATCTCAGGGAGAATGCAGCGCGTCGAAGACGATGTAGCACTACAAGGCTCAGCAACAAAAGCAATTCACTATAAAGCGAACTCCCATACCATGCAACTTAGAGATCTTCAACGCCTTGTTGAAGATCTCGACAACGGAGGTCGCAGACATAACCTTAGGGTGAGAGGCCTACCCGAATCTGTGGACCAGGACCAACTCCTCCAAGTTGTCACAGGCCTCTTCAACCAACTCCTCGATAGGCCTCGTCACACTCCGGTGGCTATGGAACGTATACACAGAGCGCTCCGTCCCAGAGGCAGAGACGCAGACCCCCCACAAGATGTTATCTGTTTTGTAAATGACTATACAACCAAAGAAGAAATCCTCAAGAAAACACGAGAAAAATCGCAGCTGGAATATGATGGGAGCCATATACACATCTATCAAGATCTTTCAGCGATTACGCTGCGACACCGCAAAGACCTCCGGCCCCTACTAGAAGTTCTGCGGAACAATGGAATCCGCTACCGCTGGAAGTTCCCGTTCTGCCTCTCTGCCTCCCACCAAGGCCGTTCTGCCTTACTGAGAGTTCCAGAAGACCTCGATGGATTCTGCCGCATCCTGGACATTCTGCTTGTGTCGGTCCCAAACTGGTATGAGGAATTCAACATCTTACCTCATACCCGTCACCCTCCAGCAGAAGAACCGATGGATGCTCACAACACCAGCTTCCGCAGACGCAGATCGCCCTCACCGATTAGACCCTATTCTTCAGTGGGGCCCCGTCACCCACCTCCTAGCCCCATGACAGCGCCTTTGCCTCGCAGAGCTCGCCGGGACCGTTAATTTACTTCCATGCCCTTGAGTACGCTGTCCTCACCAGACGCCCCCGCTTACAGCCCCTGCTCCACTTCTACCACCTTCTCCTTTCTACTCATATCCGGACCTATCTCGACTACCTCTCCCACACTCACCAACATTCCACGGAGGAACTGCCGCTTCACCTGAACACTTTGCAGTATCGCCCGAGACCCGATCTTCATGCCTGCAAGGATCTTTCCCAATTACACATTGCTTGCCTCTGCTGACTACCCCTACAACGGAAAACTGACGCCTTAAACTTTTCCTCCTTGTCGCTCTCCCACTTGACAGATCACCGGACCGGAACAACCATGGACTATGTGCTGCAGACACAGTTCCCCACTGCAACCCGTTCCATCCCCGTGGACTACACCTCCTGCTTTCTTTACAGGTACTTGTATGCACCGATGCTCTACTTCGGCACCGGGACCTAAAGTGTATGCTCCACCGGACTTATAATCTACGGATCCTCTGTACCCTGTAAAAAGTCCGAAGGGTAACATGCTAACTGTTACGGTTTAATGTTAGAAGTTATAAGCTTTAAGTGGTTACTGCCTCCTGTTTCGGGAAGACACTGTTATGCTACACCACACACTGACAACATATCAGAGAAATATCTTATACGCAATCCTTATACCAGTTTATTCTCCCTCACACTGACTAACTCCTTAAGCCACAACCCATTCTCTGCAGTTTAGCTCTCTGCTGCCATCTACTGACCTTAAGTCCAGAATATCTATACTCCAATAAGCCTTATACCCTCATTTAACCTAATACATCAACACAGACACGATCAACACTGATTATATCATGCACAACGAACACTTGCCATCGCACTGACTACAACAGGGTACAATACTTATTACTATAACTATTACAGTCCGTTACTCACCTATGTGTTTACACATACATAACATCAGAGAATTGACCCCCCTTGCTATGCTGCTTATACCTGGGTTTGCCACATACACCTACACTCCTTCCCCA
Source organism: Aquarana catesbeiana (assembly GCA_037953035.1). NCBI lineage: Eukaryota > Metazoa > Chordata > Amphibia > Anura > Ranidae > Aquarana > Aquarana catesbeiana. The sequence continues at coordinate 169,898 of JBBHAA010003250.1, forward strand.
CTCAGGCTAAATTCAATTTATTTTCTGTTTAATGATTAACTTATACCTGGAAATCTATCACCGCACTATACCACACTCATCAACATTCTACGGAAAACACACCGTTACGCTCGGATGCCTTGCAGCATTACCCGGGACCCGGTCCTCCTGTTTGCGATTCCCCTTCCCACTTACACATTGACTCTGCTACCTTCCCATACAACAAAACACAGACTCCTTCACTTTTAATTCCTCACAGCCCTTCAACTCATGGACTACCGAACTGCATCAGATGCGGAATTCATGCTGTAGTCACCGCTCCCCACTGCAGAACGCTCTATCCCCAGGAACTGCTCCTCCTACTCCCCATACAGTCATTGGTATAAGTGTAAGCTCTCTAACACCGGACCACGTACTATATACCTCGTTGGACTTGCTGCCTGCAAACCCTTTATATCCTGAGTAAAACCCATAGGGTAAATTGTTAAAGTTTTTAGATAACAGTTTTAAGTTGAAAGATTTAAGCGATTTCTGCCTGCCGTATAGGGAAGACACTGGTACATAGCAACACACACTGACAACACCTGAGATGACGATTTCTTTCGCAATCCCATTATCAGCTTCACTCCTCTCCAACTGACGAAATTTCTGAACCTCAGCTCTTTACTGCCATCTACTGGCTTTGGACACATCTTCTTTACATTCCTACACATTATATGCCCTCATTCACCTTTATATACCGAAACAAACACGATTAACAGTACATTTACCATGCATCACCACACTTGTCATTACACTAAAATACACTGGGGGACTGCACTTACTACTACACTCATCAAAATCCGTCCATCCCTTACGAATTTACACATACATAAAATTTGAGGATTAAAATCTTCCTGAAATGTTGTCTTTGCCTGGGTTGACTACACATGCCTATACTCACACACCACACAGGTTAAGTTATATTTATTTTCAATAAATAACCACTCTATACAAACATAGATGTATTACTATGGGTGATTGTTACCACATATGATATGCTACCCTGCTTACTCAGCCTTAGGCTCGTCTACTATATGGACCAATTATCTAGAAATAGATGTTAATATACTTGTGTAGCAATGTTTATTAAGGTTATCCTTCTTTGTGCCTTTCCCCCCTCACTGATACGACCCTACCCGTAACCATCACCCAAACAATCACTCCCCCCCACTCGATCTAAGGTATAACTAACTACTGATATCGTTACTCATCTAAATATCTCGCCAATACAAATTATCGGCCATCCTATCAATTATGTGACCTCATTCCGCCAAGTTTCCCAACATGAGTACTACATACTTGTCCCCCCTGTTCCACCACATATATAAAATAAGGCTGCTGGTGAGCTAGACCTCACTGGCAGACTTTCCCACCTACTGTAGACACCTCTCGATTGATAGACCAACCCCCACACAGTGGTTAAACGAGTCTTATCTAGCATCTTCTATATACAAACCTACACACACCACTGACCTTATCCGGTTAGTAAATTATTGTGATCCTAATCACTGAATTAGGTGATTGAGATCACATTCATTACCGGTATTGTTAACCCTCCCTTACCCCTGTCCCCCGACCTACCCTGCCCACACGCACATACCCTTCAGCCCATCCCATCACCTCCACCACCGCAGCACGTACTATCCTCCTAAATACATCCACACACCTATACAATGACGAATCCATCCAGCATCACCCACAGCACCAAGCTCAAACTAATCTCACTAAACGTAAAAGGCCTCAACATGCCAGAGAAACGCTCCAAACTACTCCTCACCATGTACCGCAATAAGGCTGATATTATTTTCCTTCAAGAAACCCACTTTCGATCCAACTCTACGCCAAAACTACAAAATCACCGGTATCCCACGGTATATCACGCTACCAACCCGTTGCACAAAACAAAAGGAGTCTCAATACTCGTTGCTAAATCCTGCCCCATTCAAATCACGGACTCTTTAATAGATGTGGAAGGCAGATACCTATTTCTCAAAGGATCCCTCCTCAATAGAAAATTCACATTGGCTAATATATACGCCCCCAACTGCTGTCAGGTACCTTTCTTTCGGAAAATTATGGATACACTCACAACCTTCCAGGAAGGAACCCTCATCTTGGGAGGAGACTTCAATGTTCCACTTAACCCTATCCAAGACACATCTACCGGCTCCTCCTCACTCCCGTATTCGGCCCTTAAGATAATTAAATCGTTACTCAATCAGCTATTACTACATGACTCCTGGCGCACCCTGAACCCAAACGTTAAAGACTTCACATTTTATTCCGCTCCCCACGACAGATATTCAAGGATTGATTACATCTTTCTAACACAAAAAGATTTATCTCTAATCCACCACACTTCAATTGACCCCATGCTTATCTCCGATCATCACCCCACCTCTCTAACACTTAAAATCCCAAACACGACACCCCGCTCACAAACATGGAAATTGGATCCATCATTACTGAATGACCCTTCCATCATGGCTGAGGTCGAATCTAACCTCAAACATTTCTTTCAAGAGAATGTTTCGACGGACACGTCCCCACTTACCATCTGGGAAACACACAAATGTGTAATCAGAGGAATCCTAATCGCGGCGGCTGCTAAACGCAATCGAATACGCAGAAAACAATACTTAGACTTCATCAACAAAATCCATAGGCTAGAAAATGCTCACAAACAAACCCAAGCCCTCTCCACTATGACAGAACTGATTCAAACTAGAAAAGATCTCCTTGATATATTAGACACCCAAATTCGACGCAAATATATCCTTTCCAAAAAAACGTTTTATGAATACGGCAACAAAGCCAGTAAAATGCTAGCTCGGGCTTTACAAGTGACAAAACCTCACACAACGATTCACTCCATCACTGATCCAGCAGGATGCAAATTTACCAAAACCCCAGACATTGCACAACAGTTTGCCCAATATTATAGTAAACTATATAACCTTCACCCATCTAATTCCTCCTCAGATAAAAACAAACGAACAGAAATGATAGTCGATTTTTTGCAACAATATGGCCCTACCCCTATCTCGGCTTCCGTGGCCCAAGATCTAGCCTCCCCCCTAACCAGAGAAGAAATAGACCTAGCTTTGAAACAACTAAAATCAGGTAAAAGTCCCGGCCCCGATGGCTTGACAGTCGGCTACTATAAAACTTACGCAGAAACACTCACCCCCTTCTTCTTAAAAGCCTTTAACTCCTTCGCAACCCCTACGACGCCGCCTTGAGACCTTCTAACTGCCCATATAGCTGTAATTCCAAAACCAGACAAAGACCCCTCCCTAGTTACCAATTACAGGCCCATCTCGCTTCTTAATGTGGACTTAAAATCGTATGCGAAGACTTTAGCGAACCGTATACTACCACTATTGCCCCAACTTATAGATCTGGACCAGGTTGGCTTTGTTCCGGGAAGAGAGGCGAGAGATAACACTCTAAAAGCTCTTAATATCCACCATTGGCTTACGTCCAGCCGTTCTAGCGGATTTATGCTTTCTCTCGACGCGGAGAAGGCGTTTGACAGGGTGGCCTGGGACTATATGTCAGAAACTCTACGGATGATAGGTCTTCCCCCAACGATGCTCAATTTCATATCGGCCCTTTACTCTAACCCTACTGCCAAGGTCCATGTAAACGGCCACCTGTCGGACGCCTCCTCCGTGTCGAATGGAACCCGTCAGGGATGCCCACTCTCCCCTTTAATTTTTATTTTATCCCTGGAACCCTTCCTGCGACACCTGAGAGCCAATCAAGACATTAAGGGAATTGCCATCAAACGACGCACATACAAAGTAGCTGCCTTCGCGGACGACATACTCCTCTTTCTCACTGACCCCCTCACGACAATACCCAACCTCCTTAAAGACTTTAAAAACTTTCATACCCTTTCTAACCTCCAAATAAATTACTCGAAATCGACAGCCCTGAATATTACCCTCGCCCCTGAAATTTGTCGACAATGCCAACTCAACTATCCGTTCTCGTGGAAAGCTAGAGCAATCCCATATCTAGGTATTCTCTTACCGACCTCCTTGAAAAACTTATACACCCTAAACCATGCGGCAATTTTACAAAAAATACAATTAGACTTAAAAAAATGGTCCACAGGACTTTTTTCCTGGTTCGGTAGAGCCGCAATAATCAAAATGAATATTCTGCCCAGACTTTTATATATTTTGCAAACTATCCCCATTAAACTTCCGAAGACATTCTTCTTAACCTATCAAAAAGCCTGTACATCATTCGTATGGGCCAAACTACGCCCGAGACTAAGCTTCCTGAGACTAACCGCCCCCAAACTTTTAGGGGGCATAGGTCTTCCTGATCTACGCAAATACCAACAAGCGTGCCATCTTACAAGAATTATAGATTGGAACATACACTCTGCACATAAAGACTGGATCCACATAGAGCAATCATTCTCAGACCTCCCACTGTCTCATCTCCCCTGGATCACTAACTCTAATATCCCCCCTGAATCCAAACATCACCCATTAATTAATCCCACATTGGCTTCCTTCCACACAACCTGTAAACTCCACAAACTCTCTTCACCTAATGGCCCAATGACCCCACTACGGATGAACCCAGATTTTTTGCCAGGGATGCATCCCACCTTCTTAGCAGACCATTGGCCCCACCCTACTGTACGAGCAGAGCACTTTTTCGAAGGAAATCATTTCTTATCCCTACCAGCGCTTGCGTCAAAAATGAACATGAGATCCTTCCCATTCTGGACATATGTCCAACTGAGACACTTTTTTAACAAACCTAAACCCAGACCAGACTGGTCCAGGCAGACCACCACATTTGAAAACCTATGCTCCAGTGGGGAACCACAAAAACACCTGATATCCCAGACATATGCACTCCTATTCACAGCCCGCACACCAACGAAACACTGGACCACCAGACAATGGGAACAGGACCTCTCGATAAACCTTACCGACGCAGAATGGGAGAAAATATATACCTTGACCCACAAAGGATCAATCAATGTGCAAGTACAGGAAAACGCCTTTAAAATACTATCAAGATGGTACAGACCACCACTGACGCTGCATCATATTGACCCGTCAATTACCCAAACATGTTGGAGATGTAAAACTGAGATTGGATCGTTCTTACATGTTTGGTGGTCCTGCACAAAAATTCAACCCTTCTGGAAAGAACCCTGGTCCCTCAGGGTTCTGTTCTTGGACCTCTACTATTTTCAAGCTACACTGCCTCCTTGGGTCAACTGATAGCCTCCCATGGCTTCCAATACCACCTCTACGCTGATGACACCCAAATCTATTTCTCTACACCTCAGCTCACTCCCTCTGTCTCCTCACGTATCAGTAATTTACTCTCAGATATATCAGTCTGGATGTCTCACCACTTCCTTAAACTCAATCTAGCCAAAACCGAACTTCTAATTTTTCCTCCCCCCTATGCCTCTTCCCCTGATCTCTCTGTCAAAATCGATGGCACAACTATAAGCCCATCCCCACATGCCAAAGTTCTAGGTGTAGTCCTAGACTCTGAACTCTCCTTCAAGCAACACATCCAATCACTGAACAAATCCTGCCGCCTCAACCTCCGCAACATCTCCAAAATATGCCCCTTTCTAACAAATGACACAACAAAGCTCTTAATTCACTCGCTGGTCATCTCTCGCCTTGACTACTGCAACTCCCTTCTCATTGGCTTACCTCTACAAAGTGTATCACCTCTTCAATCCATTATGAATGCCGCTGCCAGACTCATCCACCTTAACTGTCGCTCTGTGTCTGCCACTCCTCTATGTCAATCCCTCCACTGGCTTCCACTCGGCCAAAGAATTAAATTCAAAATTCTAACAACTACGTACAAAGCCATCCACAATTTCGCCCCCAGCTACATCACTTGCCTAGTCTCTAAATACCAACCTACTCGCTCTCTTCGTTCCTCTCAAGACCTCCTGCTCTCTAGCTCCCTTGTCACCTCATCCCATGCTCGCCTCCAGGCCTTTTCCAAAGCCTCTCCAATCCTATGGAACTCCTTACCCCAATCTGTCCGCTTATCTCCTACTTTATTAGCTTTCAGAAGATCCCTGAAAACCCTTCTCTTCAGAGAAGCCTATCCTACCCACACCTAACAACTGTACTTTTTTTTTTTCCATCAGCTCATCCCCCACAGTTATTACCTTTTGTCTCCACTTGACCCTCCCTTCTAGATTGTAAGCTCTAACGAGCAGGGCCCTCTGATCCCTCCTGTATTGATTTGTATTGTAAGTGTACTGTCTGCCCCATGTTGTAAAGCGCTGCGCAAACTGTTGGCGCTATATAAATCCTGTATAATAATAATAATAAGTACACAAATTGATCAGCCAAATAACGACATACACGTTAGACTTCAACCCTGCATTATTCCTACTCCATCACTCCAAATTGCCACTGTCGACTTACCTCCGATCTCTGGCCATGCACATGGTGAACGCTGCCAAGCTATGCATCCCCCTCAAATGGCGCTCAACAGACCAACCATCCATCGCAGAATGGTTTACAAGCATACAAAAAACGATGGTCATGGAGGACCTCATACATCAGGCCAAAGAAACACAACCTAAGTTCATCAAAACATGGACATGCTGGATACACTTTACTACCACTGATGAATACAAACAATACTTCAAATAAAAGCAGTATAGATACTGTGACGATGCCTAGAATAACGTATATTTACCTTACCCTGGATAAACACTGTCCCTTTCATTTCCCTTTCCATTGCTGATGAATCCAAAAACCCCCAAACTCAAGATGACACTCACAAAAGTTATACCTTCTGCTGACAGTACTCACAACAGCCCACACACTAATACTTTCCCAACTCATCCCCTACAAATCCCTTCTACAAACACCTACCTACGTCTATGATCACCCAAACCGAGCTTTAAAACAAGATTTACCGGGTGAACCTCATGACTAGATAATTCATACCCCCACCCACCCTATATCAACCATCATCCTTGATAAAATGTAAAGCTAGAGTTCTAGGACTCAGTAACAAAATCTCTACTGTATAGACTCTTTAAAGCTTCACAGAATATCTACCCTAACTATATGATCTACTATTACGGTTTATATATAATAACTCAACTTCCTCACTCACAAGATCAGCGGCTGCGTCCGCAAATGCATACTGTAATGTATTTAACTTACCCTTGTGCTGTACTCTCCCTTTTCTGTATTTCTCCTTGTTACTTCTGTTTAAAAAACAATAAAAATATTTAACAAAAAAAAAAATGGCATAAAAAAAAAGGAGAGGGATCATTACTGGCTGGCAACCCTCCTTGATCCACGTTACAAGGGTAAGGTTGCAGACCTTATCTTGCCATCGCAGAGGAAGCAGAGGATGAAACATCTTCGGGAGGCCTTGCAGAAAGGTTTGTGCAACGCGTTTCCAGAGACTGGGAGGTTACAATTTCCTGGTCCTCCTGGACAATGTGTTGCTGAGGCTTCGGTCAGTCACAGAAGGAGCAGTGAAGAAGGTGGCCATCTGACCGATGCGTTCAGACAATTTTTTAGTCCACAGCCCCAAGGTATGATCGGTTCCAGCAACCATCGCCAGCGTCTGTTTTACATGGTGCAGGAATACCTAGGGGCAAGATCAGACTTGGACACCTTTCCCATGGAAAATCCTCTGGGTTACTGGGTCTTGAGGATGGATCACTGGCCAGAGCTTGCACAGTATGCAATTGAGTTACTGGCCTTTCCTGCATCCAGCGTTCTTTCGAAACGCACATTCAGTGCTGCTGGAGGCTTTGTAACCGATCACAGAATGCGCCTGTCCACCGAAACGGTCGATCGACTGACCTTCATAAAAATGAATCAGCTACCAAGCACCTGATGCTGATGTAACCGAATATTTTTTTTTAATGTGAGATCCCTTCAAGACTGCCTATGCTGATGCTGAGTGACTATCCTGTTATGCTGAGTGACTATCCTCTTCCTCCTCAATGTTCATGCTGATAGCTTGTAAGAACATTTTTGGTTCTGGGCACCGCCACCAGTGGCTAAGGTCCAATTTTTCTGCCCCTGTTTAATTACAATTTTTGATGCAATACTTTGCAGTAGGGCTCATTTCTGCGCTCCAACTAGAGTATCTGTGAGGGGTTGCAGTGTTGTGGCACCAGCACCAGTGCCTTAGGCCCAATTTTTAAGCCCCTGTTTAACAGGGGCATGTAATTACAATTCTTGATCTATTATTTCACAGCAGGGCCCGTTCCTGCGCCCACCAAGAGTAACTATGAGGCCTTACAGTGTTGTGGCAACACCACCACACCGTCCACCATCAAAGGCCCAATTTTTCTGACCCTGTTTAACAGGTGCATGTAATTTTTATTCTTGATCTAATATTTCACAGCATGGCCCATTCCAGCGCCCACCAAGAGTAACTGTGAGGGCTTGCAGTGTTGTGGCAACACCAACACCTAAGGCCCAAATTTCTGCAGAGTAGAAGGCCCCTACTTTCAAACATCCAACTTACAAACGACTACTACATGCAAACGGAAGGAGACAACAGGAAGTGAGAGGAAATCTACCCCTAGGAAGTGAAATTCTCTCCTGTAAGAGTTCCTTGTTTAACTAAAACCCCAAATTTTCAAAATCCAATTGTCATTGGAACAGAAAGTGAGGTGAAATCTTCTGAACAGGTGCACAGACAGCAAAACAAATGTTACAGGGGTGATAACCCTTCCCTATGTTTTCCAAAAAGCTTAAAAACTGATTTTTTTGTCTGGAGCTACACGTAAAAAATTTACCAGTTCAAAATTACAAACAGATTCTACTTAGGAACAAACCTACAGTCCCTGTCTTTTTTGCACCGCCTGTATACTGCTGTTCAGAGTATATAGGGCCTGGGGGCCCCACACCTTTCCTTTTTTAATTTGGATGCGGGGTTCCCCTTAATATCCATACAAGACCCAAAGGGGCTGGTAATGGGATGGGGGGAGGGTTTCTCAATGATTTTCATCCATAAGGCCGGGACCAGACATGACATTAAAGCCGCAAGCAGTTTTAAATTACTTTTTTTTCCTTTAGAAATGTCATTTTGAGCAGGGACTGTTGTAAACACTGGAAACATGCGCCACTTTACAGGCATACTATAGACACCCCCCAGGCATGATATTTAAAGGAATAGTTCACTTTAATTTTTTCCCTTTAAGCATCATTAAAATCACTGCTCCCGAAAAAACTGACATTTTTAAGACTTTTTTTTGCATTGATGCATGTCCCCTGGGGCAGGACCCAGGTCCCCAAACCCTATTAAGGACAATAACTTGCATATTAACCTTTAAAATTCACACTTTTGTTTTCTCACGTTTGAGTCCCATAGACTTTAGCGGGGTTCGAAAGTTCATGTGAACTTTTAGTCCGTTCGAATGTTCTGATGCGAACCGAACCGGGGGTTGTTCAGCTCATCCCTAATACTGATTCTAGATTGAGGCCTATATTGGGAAAAGATTAGGAGAGTTTAGCCTGATATTTAGTGTTTTTGTCTTAAAAAATTACTAATTAATTAAACAATTTAAAGATCCTGATTTTATGGGACAATTCATAGATCGACACAGAAATATGAGGAATTTATGGGAGGTGAAAAACCCCTTATATTGAAACAAACCAGCTAGGAAGGCATCGCTGCTGAAACTGCTAGAATTCATGAAAATGCAGGTCCCCGACGCAGACATCACGTTTGTTGAAAATAAAATTGGTAGCTTGAGAAGCACATATAGGAAGGAGCTTCAGAAGGTCCAGAAGTCCCTGAGGTCAGGAGCAGCAGCAGATGATGTGTATGTACCCAGTCTATGGTACTACAACAGGATGGGGTTTCTGGAAGACCAGATGGAAGCCAGGGAATCACTTTCCACTCTTCCGGCCCCCCTTCCATCCAGCCTTCCCTCCACCCTTCCATCCACCCCAGCTGAGGCTTCCGAGGACCAACCTGGGCCTTCCATCCTGGAAGAAATTGAGGAGCCCAGATAGAGCCAGGTATAGTTTTATTAAAAATATTTTTTTGTGGGAAAATGATTGTTGTTAGCTAGATGTTATTATTGCTAACAAATGAATGATTTAACAAAAAGTGTTTTTACATATCAATAGACAGTAGGAACCAAAAATGATTGTGACAAGAAAGAAAAATGCTGGGCTCAGAATGATAGTCTTCTCTATTTATTAACATTCAATTTGCAACAGTCATGAGCTGAAAATTGTGTGTGATTGATGAACCAAAAACTAAAACTATGTCCCTTTTTCATACACAGGAAGACCTCAGCCAGGACGAGGCTCTATAATGTGGCAGACAGGAGGAGGCGGGGGTAAGTGGCAGCCAGGAGCCTCACCCAATCCCAGGTCCCTCCCCTCTGCCTTCCACACAAAAGGCCCAGGAAGGGGAGGAACGTGGAGGAGGCAGCACTGGGCCTCATTAAGGAGGCTAATGACGCCCTGAAAGCCCCCCTCGATGCTCTAGAGGCCTATGGCATGTATATAGCCTCAAATTTGCAGCAAATTGAGAAGGGTCCACGCCGCAAATGTGAAAAATTAATTTTTGAGACCATCCACAAGGGGTTGAATGGCCAAATGACGGGAGATGTCCACTTATGTACGCTCACCTATCCTCCTCCTCCTCCTGCCACAAGTCCACCTCCAGAGCCACAGCCTGCAGGGGAGGCTGCAGGGAAGGGTGCAGTGAAGAGAAGAAATTGATTGCCTGGCTCTGGTCTGTTCTGAGAGAACACGCAGCCTGTTGTAGTACCACAGCCTGGGGACATATATGTCATCTGCTGCTGTTCGTGATCTCTGGGAGTCCTGTACCAGATTGTGCTCCCTTCTATATGGACTTCTCAAGCTACTGATTTTTTAATCCACAGAGTTGATGTCTGCCCTGGGGGCCAAAGGCTTCGCAAATTCCAGCAGTTTCTCCAGCGTTGCCTTCCCTCTTTATTTTGTTATTATGAGCCAGAATAATGGAGATTTTTTGTTATGAAAATATTTGCCTATTTTCTTCAAATAGGACAGTTTGTTTGTGAGCAGGCAGGTACATTTCAAAAATACAATGTCTAATTAACAAGGGACACCAACCAACCAACCTCCTTGAGACTTACAAATACAAGATAATAATCACTATAAAATAGTTACCAAAAAAAAAAAAACAACAGGAGATCTGGATTACAAAAAAAAAGACTATAAAAAAATATAAACATTATTCTGGAGATCTGGCTTTAAAAAACAAATGTATGTAGCGCTGGTAGATTTACAATCTACCGCAGATTAAGTAAATTTAGTAAATCGTGTGTTAGGAAGGTTAAAGGCTCGCCTCTGTTCCAGCTTGGCTGACGTTGTGTGTGCTTCTCTGCTGACCGGTGGGTGTCGCTGTTACCACTGGTCAGTGTTGGAAGGGCAACATGTCAAAGTGTATAGATGCTCCTCTGTCTCGGAGACAAGCTCGGTGGAGGTGGTCCTCCGAGTTGCATTCTGGGAAGGGGGTATTTATGGGACAGACGCCATGTTCTAAGGTCATTTTACAGCCACCTGCTGGCCCTCCTGGCCGACAGGTATGCATTAAGGAGCTACCTCGTGGTCATCCGATCGGGAGGCCCATGATGCTACGGCGCAGGGGTGGGTCCAGAGGCTTGTCTGGGGCCTACCACTGTGGCCGAGGAATGGTCCTGGGCTGTTGGGCCTGTGTGACGAAGCTGGACAGCCGAGGAGATCCCAGGGGAGGACCCGTCTTGGAGAGATCACGCAGCGTGCTGGTCTATAGAGGGGCCTGGTGACTCGGTTGCAGGACGTATCCAAAAGTAATTATACAACATAGTGTCGCCGGTTCGGCTTAAAGGTTCAGGCACTGTGACTGACTGTTCATTGCAGAAGATCTGATACATCCTGTGGCAGAGGGTCGTGCAGATTTACCCCCCCAAGTAAGTCTCTGGCAGAGACTTTATATTCGTGCTGCGTACTAGCTGCTTGACCGGTGAGAGAGGCCTATCCAGATGAGCAAAGAGTGCATCCCATGAGGGGAACGCATTCCATATAATTATCTGAATTCTACCGGGACATTTGTCGCTAAGATCTTGTAAGAAGATATTTGAGTTTCTCCTGAAGGTTTCCTTTTCCGTCTCTTTCCTGCTACTTCCTAAAGTTGAACTGTTCAATAAAGCATTGAAAACGTACTCCAGTGTTGGTGCGTGTGTCGTCCAGCAGTAAACTCAATGGAACCCCTAGACCCGGTGCCGCTGAAACAGAGGGAAGCAAAGTGAAGGTAACAGACCCGCTTAAACCAGCAGCTCCACCGTGAGTTAGTGCTACATATATTATTCCTGAGATCACGAGAAATAATAAAGAAATATGTTTGTGAGAACTCTGTGTGAATATGAGCAGTAAAACAACTTCTTTCTTTTAGCATCATAAAGAAGAAGATAATGCGCTGCATTGAAAGATTTAAAAATTATCTGTGTAACGAATGTGCCATCTCCATTACGCACGGTCCTTTTACCAGACTGAGGGGCTCCATCTCGTACTGGATTCTGAGCATGCGTGGTTTTTTGCACGTTGGAATTGCATACACGCGAACAGAATTTCAGATAGAAACTTTTTCCGTTGGAAAACTTGAGAACATGCTCTCAAACTTTTGCTGGCGGAAATTCTGCCAGCAAAAGTCAGATGGAGCATACACACGGTTGCATTCTCAGACCAAAAGCTCTCATCCATCTTTTGCTGGCCGAAATTCCGATTGCGTGTATGGGGCATTAGTCCCACCCCACACTACAAAAGTATTCTTTCCATAGCAGCCATTTGTAATGTGATATCAGCGTGGAGAGAGATAGAACAGGGCTCTGTTCGGTGCTCTTAGACAGTTAGGGGGTCATTTACTATAACTCCAGGAAGTACTGGGCACTATGGCAAATAATAGAGCCAATTTTAGCCAAATGGAAACAAAACGGCGAATTTGCGCATGAAAATCAGCGATACAAGTGGAGAACAAACGTTTGAAAATTCTAAATTGCCGCGAATTAGCGCTAATTCGCGGCAATTTGCGCGAATTAGCCCCATAGCGCTATAGTAAATGACCCCCTTAGTGTGTTATACTGTGCTATTCTGAGTCTATTGTCGGTGTAAAGTATCAGTTTAGTGTGAATCTAGTGATGGTTCAGTGTGAGTGTAGTGCGACCATTCATCTTTACTTCAGTGTCAGTTTATTTTGTCAGCACAGGTTTCCTGCAATATATTTCAGTGTACATTTACAACAGTATATTTCAGTTCATTACTGCACATTTAATGCAGTATAGACATGGGCTGAACGACCACCAGTTCGGTTTGCGGCAGAACTTTCGAACCATGAAAAAGTTCAGAACAGAATAATGAACCCCATTGAAGTCTATGGGACCCAAACTGAAAAAATCAAAAGTGCCCATTTTGAAGGCTTATATGCAAGTAATTGGACATACAGTGGTTATGAGGGTCCAGGTACTGCCCTGGGGGACAAGTAACCTTGAACACAAAGTTTGTAAAAAAACATCATTTTTAAATGAGCAGCGATTTACTATGGCTTAAAGTGAAACCACAAAAATGAGAAATATCAATAAAAATGGAAAATTCCTATAAATATAGTGTCTGGAGAGTCCCCTTAGTCTGCCTGTAAAGTGGCACATCTGTACCGTGTATAGAACCTGCTGCAGCAATAATTACATTTTTAAAACCACAAAAATGAAATTTTCCCTGCCAGCTTTCTTTATTTTATAAACCACGGCTTGGGGAGCCAGTCTGTATGATGAGGCCACAATGTAGTGCACTTGAAACAAGATTAGAGATTTTTTGGATGGTGTCTCTTTCGCTGACTTTGGATAGAAGTAACAGGTAGAGAAAATGGGTGTGTTGTTGGTGCCTTCACATAGTAACCCTATAGAGGTACTCTTGATGAAAGCAAGAATTGGCCTTGCTGTCAAAAATTTAAATGACATGCACCTGTCCAACAGGTGTGGAAAATTGGTCCTTGGGTGTTAATTGTGCCCATAAAACCTACATCAAAAATTTTCTTCCAGATGACATCAACACCAACAAGGCTAGGCAGCCTAGGCAGTCTTTTAGAGATTTTAGATCCAGAAAGCACTTAACCGCTTGCCGACCGCCGGCCGTCAATTGACGGCCAGGTGGCGCGGCTCTCGTTGCGGGAGGGCGTCATATGACGGCCTCCCATTTAAACAGGGAATACGCGCGATCATGCACGCGCATCCCTGTTCCTTCGGTGGCGGCGTGTCACGGAGACACCGCTCGCCACCGAGGGGGGTGAAAAGCCATTGAACATGGCTGTTTACCACGTGATCGGCCGTGATGAAGTCACGGCTGATCACAGATAGGTCCACCCCATTGTGCACGGCGCATGCCCGCGAGCGCGCTGCGCGTGCACATCGGTGGCGGAGTGTTCCCGGGAACACTACTCGTCACCGACGCCGGTAAACAGCCATTGGCTGGCTGTTTACCCACGTGATCGGCTGTGATCCATTCACAGCTGATCATAAATGTAAACACAGAGCGGTAACTAGCTGTTACCAGCTCTTCTCTCCTCACACATCGTTTCCAGTGTGAGGAGAGAAGAGCCAGAAGCAGTGAGTTACCGATTTGTGTTCTGTAGTGTCTGCACCAACACCACACCTGTCCCATCGCCCCCCCAATTGTCATCTGTCACCCAAGAGTCACCACAGTCACCCAATAAAGTGCACCTGTCACATAAGGGACTGCCATCAGTGACCGTCAGCGGTGCACCTGTCACCCGTCACAAATCAGTGACCATCAGCGGCGCACCTGTCACCCGTCACCCATCAGACATCACCCGTCACCCATCAGTGACCGCCAGCCATCACCCATCAGTGACCGCCAGCCATCACCCGTCACCCGTCAGTGACCGCCAGCTGTCACTCGTCACCCATCAGTGACCGCCACCCGTCACCCATCAGTGACCGCCAGCTATCACGCGTCACCCATCAGTGACTGCCAGCCATCACCCATCACCCATCAGTGACCGCCAGCCATCACCCGTCACCCATCAGTGACCGCCAGCCTTCACCCGTCACCCATCAGTGACCGCCAGCCATCACCCGTCACCCATCAGTGACCGCCAGCCATCACCCGTCACCCATCAGTGACCACCAGCCATCACCCATTAGTGACCGCCAGCCATCACCGATCACCTGTCACCTTTTAGTGACCGTCACTCATCACCAGTAACTGTCCGTTGCCTGTCACCCATCAGTGACCATCGCCTGTCCCACCGTCATCACCGATCAGTGAACGTCAGCTGCCACCCATCGCACAGCCCATCAGTGACCGTCACCTGTCACACCGCGTCATGTCCAAAAGAGTATACAGCAGTGAGGAGGCGTTCCAGATCCTCTCCATGACCGATGAGAGCAACGGGGAGTTCTCATCAGATTCCAATTCGGATTCTGATTCAAGTTCGGCATTTGAACCAAATAGTGAATCGGCAAATGATTTGGAGGAAGAATGGGTCCCTCCCAAAAGGGCATGGCACTCTGGAAACCAGAATTATATTCCCAGGCCCAGTACCAGCGCTGCCACCACCAATAGGCCCCAGGAACAAATTCCCAGGCCCAGTACCAGCGCTGCCGCCAGCGTTAGGCCCTGGGAACAAATGCCTAGTACCAGCGCTGCTGCCAGCGATAGGCCCCAGGAACAAATGCCCAGACCCAGTACCAGTCCTGCCACATCACGCCTGAGTACCAGCACAGGAAATTCCAATCCAACTACTGGAGAGTCACACCCCCCAACAGCCAGGGCCTCTACATACATGCCAGATGGTCTTGTCAACCCAATATGGCTGCCTTCCAACTCGGCATCGCCAATTATTCCCCCGTTCACAGCACTGCCAGATGTGCAGACCAACACCCGAAATTTCTCAGAGATTGATTTCTTTCGTATGTTTTTGGCCGACACTATGCTGCAATTTATTGTGGACCAGACAAATTTGTATGCCCAGCAATATATTGCCAACAACCCCCAATCATCCTATGCCCCTCCTTTTGAGTGGAGAGATCTGAATTTGGAGGAGTTAAAAGTGTTTATGGGCCTCACCCTAAACATGGGATTACAAAAAAAAATGAAGGACATGCCTATGGGTCCACCAACCCTATCCACAATATGCCCATTTATTCTGCCCTAATGTCCAGGTCCCGATACAAGATGATAATGCGCTTTCTTCACTTCAGCGACCACACCCAGTGCCCTCCCCACAATTATCCAAATTATGACAAGTTATACAAGATTTGCCCACTGATACATTTCTTTTCCCAACAATTTGCAGAACTCTATGTCCCCGATCAGAATATTTGCGTCGATGAGTCCCTGGTACCCTTTTCAGGCCGGCTAGGAATAAAGCAGTATATTCCTAGCAAAAGGGCCAGATACGGAGTAAAGTTATACAAGCTATGTGAGAGAGCCACAGGATATTTGTATGCGTTCCGCATATATGAAGGAAAAGATTCCCAGCTCCAGCCCCCTGAGTGTCCGGCCTACATGGGCACAACTGGAAAAATTGTATGGGACCTGGCATACCCACTTCTAAACAAAGGATATCACATTTACGTTGACAACTTTTACACCAGCCTGCCCCTTCTCAAACACATATACACTGCAAAAACCCTGGCCTGTGGAACCTCCAGAAAAAATAGAAAGGGCTTCCCACAATCTTTAGTGAACAAAAAGCTGCGAAGGGGGGAAAGAGCATCATTGATATGCAACGAAGTGCTGGCCTTGAGGTGGAAGGATAAGAGGGACGTGCACATGATGTCCACCATCCATGACGACACTGCAATTGAGGTACAAAGAAGACAAGGTCCAATTGAAAAGCCAACACGTGTCCAAGATTATAATCTCTACATGGAGGGGTAGATTTTAACGATCAAATGATTCAGCCCTATTTGTCAATAAGGAGGCCCCGATTCTGATATAAGAAGGTAGCAATTTATCTCATCCATTTGGCCATTTACAATTCCTACGTAGTCTACACCAAATCCATTGAAAGGCCCGTCCCCTTCCTAAAATTCATAGAAGAAGTTGTCACGTCCCTCATCTATCACCAAAGACCCCCCCCAGAAGACCTTTGCTCTGAGGCTGTTTGCCGACTCCATGAGCGCCACTTCCCCTTCAGCATTCCACCATCTGAAGCAGGCCGAAGACGGCAAAAAAAATGACGCGTGTGCACCAAAAGAGGGTTTAGAAAAGATACCAGCTACCATTGTCCCCAGGGTCCCTCCCAACCTGGCCTTTGCATTGGTGAATGCTTCCAACTTTATCATACATCCATAAAATATTAACCCATATTTTTAACCATTTCCCAATTTTCATCATCTGTGCTGACCATTTTCCATTCTTTCCCAAATAACCATGCCACTGTCTTCCATGTGAACTGACCCTGGCCTGTTTTTTGACTATGCCTCTGCCTACCGTTTGGACTGCTTTCATGTGAACTGACCCTCGCCTGTTTTATCAACTACTCTACTGCCTACCGCTTGGACTGCTTACATGTGAACCAACCCTGGCCTGTTTTATGGACTATGCTTTTGCCTACCGCTTGGACTGATCTGTTGCCCTGCTACTGTAGTACACAGGGGTCTCACATATGTGAGGGGCTCCAGAATTGTTTTTCCGGTTGGAGAAAACAATTATTTTTGTTTTCTCCGGGTTTCGGAATTAGGGTCTGGAGTCCGGAGGCTTCATAGAGATTTGGGTGGGTTGAAGCCTCTACCCCTGTGCCCCTGTGCACAGGTCTTACCTGATTGTGGCCCTCAGCCTGCTGCTGACTTTCTGCCACCATGCCCATGCCTGTCGCATGAATGGACCACACCGCTACCTGGACTATGCAAATAATTAGCTGTAGCAGGAGGCAGTATCTTTATGAAGGGCTGGAGAGCGGTACAATAATGAGTGTCTGCATTTAACAGTGTACCAGGACCAATATTATGGCTGTGCTGGCTGTCTCTGCCTGGACAATTTCTATGGACTGTGCTGTGCCGACTATAGACAATATTCCTGCCTGCTGCCTGGATAGTTAATATTGCTGTCGCTAAGCACCTCCCTGCGTGCTGCCTGGACCAGTGCTCTCCTCTGTGGATACTACTAAAAGCACAGGTAATGCTTTTTTTTTTACCCTTTCTGCAATAGAATTTATTTTGGATTGTAATTCTTGGTATGTGCATGCTATGTGTTAGAAATATGAAGGGTTTTCAAAAATGATAGGTTGC
This sequence comes from Aquarana catesbeiana, assembly GCA_037953035.1. Classification (NCBI taxonomy): domain Eukaryota; kingdom Metazoa; phylum Chordata; class Amphibia; order Anura; family Ranidae; genus Aquarana; species Aquarana catesbeiana. Next base: position 188,208 of record JBBHAA010003250.1, read on the forward strand.
CAGGAAATTATATATGTCATTTATGCTCCTAGAACGTCTGATGGTGCTACTTGGATGTTGGGCCTCTGTATGTGGCCAGGCTGTGTAAAAGTCTCACACATGTGGTATCGCCATACTCAGGAGGAGTAGCAGAATGTATTTTGGGGTGTCATCTTTGCTACGTACATGCTATGTGTTGGAAATATCTGATAAATGGACAACTTTGTGTAAAAAAAATGCGTTTTCATTTTTTTCCACATTTTCCAAAAACTTTTGGAAAAAAATGAACCGTTCAAAAGACTCATTATGCCTCATAGATTATACGTTGGGGTGTTTGCTTTCCAAAATGGGGTCATTTTGGGGGCAATTCCATTGTCCTGGTGCTCCAGGGCCTTCAAAAATGCAATAGGTGGTTGAGAAATGAGATGTGTCATTTATGCTCGTAGATCGCCTGATGGTGCTACTTCAATGTTGGGCCTTTGTATGTGGCCATGCTGTGTAAAAGTCTCACACATGTGGTATTGCTATACTCAGGAGGAGTAGCAGAATGTATTTTGGAGTGTCATCTTTGCTACGTACATGCTATGTGTTGGAAATATCTGATAAATGGATAACTTTGTGTAAAAAAAATATGCGTTTTCGTTTTTTTCCACATTTTCCAAAAACTTCTGGAAAAAAATGAACCGTTCAAAAGACTCACTATGCCTCATAGATTATACGTTGGGGTGTTTGCTTTCCAAAATGGGGTCATTTTGGGGGCAATTCCATTGTCCTGGTGCTCCAGGGCCTTCAAAAATGCAATAGGTGGTTGAGAAATGAGATGTGTCATTTATGCTCGTAGATCGCCTGATGGTGCTACTTCAATGTTGGGCCTTTGTATGTGGCCATGCTGTGTAAAAGTCTCACACATGTGGTATTGCTATACTCGGGAGGAGTAGCAGAATGTATTTTGGAGTGTCATCTTTGCTACGTACATGCTATGTGTTGGAAATATCTGATAAATGGATAACTTTGTGTAAAAAAAAATGCGTTTTCATTTTTTTCCACATTTTCCAAAAACTTCTGGAAAAAAATGAACCGTTCAAAAGACTCACTATGCCTCATAGATTATACGTTGGGGTGTTTGCTTTCCAAAATGGGGTCATTTTGGGGGCAATTCCATTGTCCTGGTGCTCCAGGGCCTTCAAAAATGCAATAGGTGGTTGAGAAATGAGATGTGTCATTTATGCTCGTAGATCGCCTGATGGTGCTACTTCAATGTTGGGCCTTTGTATGTGGCCATGCTGTGTAAAAGTCTCACACATGTGGTATTGCTATACTCAGGAGGAATAGCAGAATGTATTTTGGAGTGTCATCTTTGCTACGTACATGCTATGTGTTGGAAATATCTGATAAATGGACAACTTTGTGTAAAAAAAAATGCGTTTTCATTTTTTTCCACATTTTCCAAAAACTTCTGGAAAAAAATGAACCGTTCAAAAGACTCACTATGCCTCATAGATTATACGTTGGGGTGTTTGCTTTCCAAAATGGGGTCATTTTGGGGGCAATTCCATTGTCCTGGTGCTCCAGGGCCTTCAAAAATGCAATAGGTGGTTGAGAAATGAGATGTGTCATTTATGCTCGTAGATCGCCTGATGGTGCTACTTCAATGTTGGGCCTTTGTATGTGGCCACGCTGTGTAAAAGTCTCACACATGGGGTATCGTTATACTCAGGAGGAGTAGCAGAATGTATTTTGAGGTGTCATCTTTGCTACGTACATGCTATGTGTTGAAAATATCTTTATAAATAGACAACTTTGTGTAAAAAAAAATGCGTTTTCGTTTTTTTCCACATTTTCCAAAAACTTCTGGAAAAAAATGAACCGTTCAAAAGACTCATTATGCCTCATAGATTATATGTTGGGGTGTTTGCTTTCCAAAATGGGGTCATTTTGGGGGCAATTCCATTGTCCTGGTGCTCCAGGGCCTTCAAAAATGCAATAGGTGGTTGAGAAATGAGATGTGTCATTTATGCTCGTAGATCGCCTGATGGTGCTACTTCAATGTTGGGCCTTTGTATGTGGCCATGCTGTGTAAAAGTCTCACACATGTGGTATTGCTATACTCAGGAGGAGTAGCAGAATGTATTTTGGAGTGTCATCTTTGCTACGTACATGCTATGTGTTGGAAATATCTGATAAATGGACAACTTTGTGTAAAAAAAAATGCGTTTTCATTTTTTTCCACATTTTCCAAAAACTTCTGGAAAAAAATGAACCGTTCAAAAGACTCACTATGCCTCATAGATTATACGTTCGGGTGTTTGCTTTCCAAAATGGGGTCATTTTGGGGGCAATTCCATTGTCCTGGTGCTCCAGGGCCTTCAAAAATGCAATAGGTGGTTGAGAAATGAGATGTGTCATTTATGCTCGTAGATCGCCTGATGGTGCTACTTCAATGTTGGGCCTTTGTATGTGGCCACGCTGTGTAAAAGTCTCACACATGTGGTATTGTTATACTCAGGAGGAGTAGCAGAATGTATTTTGAGGTGTCATCTTTGCTACGTACATGCTATGTGTTGGAAATATCTTTATAAATAGACAACTTTGTGTAAAAAAAATGCGTTTTCGTTTTTTTCCACATTTTCCAAAAACTTCTGGAAAAAAATGAACCGTTCAAAAGACTCACTATGCCTCATAGATTATACGTTGGGGTGTTTGCTTTCCAAAATGGGGTCATTTTGAGGGCAATTCCATTGTCCTGGTGCTCCAGGGCCTTCAAAAATGCAATAGGTGGTTGAGAAATGAGATGTTTCATTTATGCTCGTAGATCGCCTGATGGTGCTACTTCAATGTTGGGCCTTTGTATGTGGCCACGCTGTGTAAAAGTCTCACACATGTGGTATCGCTATACTCAGGAGGAGTAGCAGAATGTATTTTGGGGTGTCATCTTTGCTACGTACATGCTATGTGTTAGAAATATCTGATAAATAGACAACTTTATGTATAAAAAATGCGTTTTCATTTTTTTCCACATTTTCCAAAAACTTCTGGAAAAAAATGAACCGATCAATAGACTCATAATGCCTCATAGATTATACGTTGGGGTGTTTGCTTTCCAAAATGGGGTCATTTTGAGGGCAATTCCATTGTCCTGGTGCTCCAGGGCCTTCAAAAATGCAATAGGTGGTTGAGAAATGAGATGTTTCATTTATGCTCGTAGATCGCCTGATGGTGCTACTTCAATGTTGGGCCTTTGTATGTGGCCACGCTGTGTAAAAGTCTCACACATGTGGTATCGCTATACTCAGGAGGAGTAGCAGAATGTATTTTGGGGTGTCATCTTTGCTACGTACATGCTATGTGTTAGAAATATCTGATAAATAGACAACTTTATGTATAAAAAATGCGTTTTCATTTTTTTCCACATTTTCCAAAAACTTCTGGAAAAAAATGAACCGATCAATAGACTCATAATGCCTCATAGATTATACGTTGGGGTGTTTTCTTTCCAAAATGGGGTCATTTTGAGGGCAATTCCATTGTCCTGGTGCTCCAGGGCCTTCAAAAATGCAATAGGTGGTTGAGAAATGAGATGTTTCATTTATGCTCGTAGATCGCCTGATGGTGCTACTTCAATGTTGGGCCTTTGTATGTGGCCACGCTGTGTAAAAGTCTCACACATGTGGTATCGCTATACTCAGGAGGAGTAGCAGAATGTATTTTGGGGTGTCATCTTTGCTACGTACATGCTATGTGTTAGAAATATCTGATAAATAGACAACTTTATGTATAAAAAATGCGTTTTCATTTTTTTCCACATTTTCCAAAAACTTCTGGAAAAAAATGAACCGATCAATAGACTCATTATGCCTCATAGATTATACATTGGGGTGTTTGCTTTCCAAAATGGGGTCATTTTGGGGGCAATTCCATTGTCCTGGTGCTCCAGGGCCTTCAAAAATGCAATAGATGGTTGAGAAATGAGATGTGTCATTTATGCTCGTAGATCGCCTGATGGTGCTACTTCAATGTTGGGCCTTTGTATGTGGCCACGCTGTGTAAAAGTCTCACACATGTGGTATCGCTATACTCAGGAAGAGTAGCAGAATGTATTTTGGGGTGTCATCTTTGCTACGTACATGCTATATGTTGGAAATATATGATAAATGGACAACTTTGTGTTAAATAAAATGCGTTTTTGTTTTTTTCCACATTTTCCAAAAATTTCTGGAAAAAAATGAACCGTTCAAAAGACTCATTATGCCTCATAGATTATACGTTGGGGTGTTTTCTTTCCAAAATGGGGTCATTTTGGGGGCAATTCCATTGTCCTGGTGCTGCAGGGCCTTCAAAAGTGTAATAGGTGGTTAAGAACTGAGATGTGTCATTTATGCTCGTAGAACGCATGGAGATGCTACTTCAATGTTCGGCCTTTGTATGTGGCCAGGCTGTGTAAAAGTCTCACACATGTGGTATTGCCATACTCAGGAAGAGTAGCAGAATGTATTTTGGGGTGTAATTTGTTGTATGCATATGCTCTGAGAGAGAAATAACCTGTTAATATGACAATTTTGTAAAAAAATTAAAAAAAAAAAAAAATCTTCATTTTGCAAAGAATTGTGGGAAAAAAATACAACTTAAAAAAATTCACCATGCTACTTACTTAATACCTTGGAATGTCTACTTTCTAAAAAGGGGTAATTTAGGGGGTATTTGTACTTTTCTGACTTGTTAGTGTCCCAAGAAATTAGATAGACCATGAGTACATCTGTGTGATCAGATGTGATCAATTTTCAGTGATTGGCACCATAGTTTGTAGACTGTATAATTTTTTTAACAAAGATCAAATAATTTACACTAATTTGGCTTATTTTTACCAAATATATGTAGCAGTATAAATTTTGGCCAAAATTTATGAAGAAAAATTACTAATTTGCAAAATTTTATGACAGAAACAAACAAAAAGGCATTTTTTTCACAAACTTTACGGTCTTTTTTATTTATAGCACAAAAAATAAAAAAACCCACTAGTGATTAAATACCACCAAAAGAAAGCTCTATTTGTGTGAAAAAAAGGACGCAAATTTCATATGGGTACAGTGTTGCATGACTGAGTAATTGTCATTCAAAGTGTGAGAGCGCTGAAAGCTGAAAATTGGTCTGGGCAGGAAGGGGGTGTAAGTGCACTGTATTGAGGTGGTTAATCAGTTACATCGGCATCAGGGGTTTATTAGCTGCTGCTAATCCAAGACTGATTCATTTTGATAAATGTCAGCCGGACCACGGAGTCTGTGGACAGACACACTCTCTTACCTGTCACAAAACCTCCAGCATCACTGAATGCCTGTATGGAAAGTATGCTGGATGCAGGGCAGCCCAGCAGCTCAATTGCATACTGGGCATCTTCTGGCCAGTGGTCTATTGTCATGACCCAGTAACCCAGTGGATCATAAGCTGGAAAGCTCTCCATGTCTGTTTTCGCTCCTAGATAATCTCACACCATATGATGCAGACGCTGCCAATGGGATGTGGAAGCTGACAGCCCTGGGTGTTGAGGACTAAAAAAATAGAAATGCATCACTGAAGCGGCCCCCTTCTCTACCAATCCTCTCTTGACCAACAGAAGCCTCAAAACTATGTTTTCCACAAGACTGTAACCTACCAGAGTCTGGGAAGGCATTACATAAACTCCTCTTTAAATCTGGTGCAGCTGTGCATGGTAGTCAATTATTATTATTATTATTATTATTATACAGGATTTATATAGCGCCGACAGTTTACGCAGCGCTTTACAACATTAGGGCAGACAGTACAAGTACAATACAATTCAATACAAGAGGAATCAGAGGGCCCTGCTCATTAGAGCTTACAATCTAGGAGGGAGGGTCAAGTTATACAAAAGGGTAATAGCTGTGGGGGATGAGCTAATGGAGAAAATAGTGCAGTTGTTAGATGGAGGCAGGATAGGCTTCTCTGAAGAGGAAAGTTTTCAGGGATCGCCTAAAAGTGGATAAATTGGAGACAGTCTGACAGATTGGGGTAGGGAATTCCAGAGGATGGGCGAGGCTCGGGAGAAGTCCTGGAGGCGGATATGGGAGGAGGTGATGAGGGAGCTAGAGAGCAGGAGGTCTTGGGAGGAACGGAGATGGCGATTAGGTTGGTATTTTGAGACTAGGTTAGTGATGTAGCTGGGGGCAGAGTTGTGGATGGCTTTGTAACTTATTGTTAGTATTTTTAATTTAATTAGTTGGGCGAGTGGTAGCCAATGGAGGGATTGGCAGAGAGGGGTAGCAGACACTGAGCGGTTTGTAAGGTGGATGAGTCTGGCAGCAGCATTCATGATGGACTGAAGGGGTTATAGTCTGTTTAAAGGTAAGCCAATGAGGAGTGAGTTGCAGTAGTCAAGGCGAGAGATAACCAGGGAGTGAATCAGCTTTGTGGTTTCATTGGTTAGAAAGGGACGTGGTTTAGAGATGTTGCGGAGGTTGAGGCGGCAAGCTTTGGAAAGTGATTGGATGTGGGGCCGAAAGGAGAGTTCAGAATCTAGGATAACACCTGGCACCCTGACATGTGGGGATGGGTGGATGGTTGTGCCATTGCTCTTGACAGAGAAGTCAGGGGAAGAGGCACGTGGGGGAGGAAATATTATAAGCTCAGTTTTGGACAAGTTGAGTTTGAGGAAGTGGTGCGACATCCATACAGATATGTCGGATTAGCTTCTAACTTCAGTTTGTTCAATTAAGCTTTGACAATAAAACCTAGAACCAGAGATACATCAGATTTTGCACATCAGTTTTAGTAAATCAACCCCAGCGAGCCTCGTGGTAGGGCGAGCACACGTCTAGTTTGATCATCGTGCCATGCCGTAAAGACCGGGGACTCAGTGGTGAAAAATCATCTATAACTAAGTATTCTTGTTATATTTTCCAATATTACTACATTTGTTATCTTTATCTGTATGTAGATGGGGTGCAGTGTGGTGCCACGGTAATAACACACACAGTCTTAAGTGCGATGAAAATTATTTGTATTGAGACAATGCAGATACAGTTCACAATAAACCCGGTGGGAAGACAGCCCAACCAGGAACAGTCACAGGTCCCAACAAGGTGTAGAGAGCAGGTTACAGCCGAACTGACATCACCTGTTAGGAGGGGCAGAGCCTCGTGCACTAGTGGGAAGATGTCCAGAGAAGTTGCAAGCCCTACACTTTCCCTCTTCGCCTGGAACTTTTCCCTGGCACTAGTTCTGTTCCTAACCTGTCCCAACGCTATGCACTCTCAAATGCACGCCAAACCTGGAAGCCAGGTCCTAAAATAGGATCTGCATGACCCATGATGGCAGCTGGAGTCACATAGGGCAGCAGCATCCAATCGGATAGATTCCCCAGTGACCCAGGAAACCATAGAGGAACCATGTCCCTCTTGACTTCCTCTCTAGCTGCAATGTCACTGCGGACGAGCACCACCTGCAGAGGAGAAAATAGACTGCTGCACCTTTTACTGCGGTTCACAATAGTAAACACTGAATAAATAGATTTCATTCACAAAAAAAATGGTTGTTTATAACAGTGATATTCACTGTTATAAGCAATCATAGTGTGAAAAAAAAATCCGGATCCCCTCCCAGAGTAGTATAGTGTTACTATGGTAACATTGGTTTGTTCTGGTCACAGTATGCAAAAAAAAAATCTTATAAAAAATAAAAAAAATTTAATGAAAAAGAAATAAAATATTTTTAAAAATTGAAAAAAAAAATATTATTATTATTTGTTTTTTTTTACATACTTTCACCAGTCAGTGTCCCTGATCACCACCACACCTGTTATATGATGTACTATTATACTGGTGACAGTATGTAAAAATAAAAAGATTGAGAATTTTTTTTTATTTCTTCATTTTCCAAAAAATTGTGATAAATTACAACTTCAAAAAACTTGCCATGTCTTTTACTAAATACCTTGAACTGTCTACTTTTCAAAAAGGGGTCATTTGGAGGATATTTGTGGTATCCTCATGTTTTTGGGCCTCAAGAAATGAGATAGGCCGTCAGTACATCAGGATCGATCAATTATCAGATATATATGCCATAGTTTGTGGACTCTATAACTTTCCTATAGATTTAATAATATACACTGATTTGGGTTATTTTCACCAAAGAAATGGAGCAGAATACATTTTGGCCTAAATTTATGAAGAATGATTATTTATTTGCAAAGTTTTATAACAGCAATGAAGAAAAACATATTATTTTCCCAAATTTTCCATCTTTTTATGTTTATTTAGCAAAAAATAGAAAACCCAGAGGGGATAAAATACCCCCAAAAGAAAGCTTTATTTATGTGAAAAAAATGATAAAAAGTTCATATGGGTACAGTGTTGCATGACTGTGCAATTGACAGCGCTAAAAGCTGAAAATTGGCCTGAGCAGGAAGGGGGTGAAAGTGCCCGGTATCAAATTGGTTAAAGGCCTTGTCCCCTCTGGCAAGGTAACCCCCCTATGTTGATAACATGTAAATGGTATGTCTCAAGAAAGAGGGTGACTCACTCGTTTTCATGCAGATCACCCTAGATAACACCTATATGTGATGCTGAGCCTCCATGTTTGAAAGAACTGAAATTCAATGAATGACTTGTGGCGGGTCAGGGACAGTCAGGCTGGGAAGGAGAGACCTAGGTGACACTGGACCTCCTCCAGCCAAGAAATTAGGCGGGGCTCTATCTGACTTTTTGTAGCTTCTAATGCACATTGTGAGAATCTCACAGCATGTGGTGAAATACAGGAACCTATACAACTGTGCAAAGAAAAGGTTGGAGTTCAACTTGAAAACTTGTAGATTTGACACACTGAGATCCTCCAATTCTAGTAGAACAACAAATCCCAGCATATCCTACAGCATTATTTTACGCAGTAGTAGATTCTATATGGCTGTGTAATGATGGAGGAGCAGAAAAGGTACAGTAGATAGAGATATCAGGTGTCCTCTGGTGTCCTTCAGTCCATATCAGAAGGTCATCTTCTTCTCACAGATGCGCCTTATATTTATAGAACAATGACCATCATTCCAGTCATATCCATTCCTTAACATAGCACAGTCTTCCCCTCCTCGGAGACCATGATCCTTCCAATCATCGGGCTGATCCTTCCCCCAGAACCTGAAGGACAGAAGTGACAATAAGGGTTTAGACCAATACAGGAACTGGGCAGAACTAGGACCTCAGAAATGCTATAAAATGAGATTTAAAAGGTGTGAGCCCAACAACTGTGATCGGCTGCAAGAGAACTGACCACACTCTACAATATACTGGTACAATCTACTAAGGTTAGATCAGTGGTGGCCAACCCCATACATACATATTCAGTAGCTATGTGATGTATTCTTCCTCCCCCCTCTTTTCCTGATTGAATATGTGAAGAGTTTTCTCCTCCAGGTCCTTCATGTGAGAAGTTTTTCCCCTTCACGCCCTTAACTATTGGTCTATGTGAGGTCTATGTGAGGAGTTCTTTCCCTCATCTCCTTCCTACATTGGCTATGTGAGGAGTAGGGATGAGCCAATGGTTTGGCTTAAACCTAGGCTGTTAGGGTGTTTGGAAGAATGGCCAAACATTTGGTCCCCTGTGTGCTGGGAGTTAAGCATCATCTATAGAAGTGGTATTTCTACTGCTTCTATATATAACAGCTTCCTACTGTCAGTGGTTCCAAAAGAAGCAGCAAGTGCTGGTGCCCGCTGCGTCCCTAGCAACCATCTCTGGCACATTACTCACATGGGTGGGAATCTACATTTACATTAATAAAGGGACAGGGATAGGGATGAGCTTCGAGTTAGAGTCGAACCCATGTTCAACTCGGCATTGCAGTGCATGACCCGCATGCTTGGCCGCATGCATGACCCGCATGCTTGGCCAATCACAGCCAGCAATGCACTGCGGCATCGCAGTGCATTGCTGGCTGATGATTGGACAAGCATGCACTATGGTTGGCCAATCACAGCGCCGTGTGTACAGAGAGCCGTAATTGGCCAAAGCCAGGTTGGCTTTGTCCAATTATGGCTCAGGGGGTTTAGTACATGCCCCACACTATATAAGGCCGCCTGCGTGGCGGCCTTGTGTAGTGTGTTGCGGCGGCAGAGAGAGATAGACAGAGAGAGAGACAGCGTCATTTGATTTAAGTTAAATAGAGTAGGCAGGTCGGGTCAGTTAGCTGCATTTACAGTGTATTGTGTATATATATGCATCCCTGGTGTTGTGTGTATATATATATTCAGTTTAGCTAGATCCATTCCTGTTATTCTCTTCCTAATATACTGACAGGCAGCCAGGTGTTTTTACAGTATTTACAGTTAGTATACTGTGTACCCTGCACAATTGCACCTACAGTATAGCTACCTGAAGACAAGTGCTGGTGTTCTTCTTCTGATCCTATTAATAGCACAGGCAGGCTCTTGAAGTATTTACAGTTATGCCCCGTACACACGGTCGGACATTGATCGGACATTCCAAAAACAAAATCCTAGGATTTTTTCCGACGGATGTTGGCTCAAACTTGTCTTGCATACACACAGTCACACAAAGTGTGACGTAAAATCCAATGGAAAATGTGTGATGGAGCCTACACACAGTCGGAATTTCCGACAACAAGGTCCTATCACACATTTTTCGTCGGAAAATCCGACCGTGTGTACGGGGCATTAGTGTACTGTATACCCTGCACAGTTGCACCTATAGCTACCTGAAGACAAGTGCTTGTGTGCTTCTTCTGATCCTATTAATAGCACAGGCAGGCTCTTGAAGTATTTACAGTTAGTGTACTGTGTACCCTGCACAGTTGCACCTATAGCTACCTGAAGACAAGTGCTTGTGTTCTTCTTCTGATCCTAATAATAGCACAGGCAGGCTCTTGAAGTATTTAAAGTTAGTGTACTGTGTACCCTGCACAGTTGCACCTACAGTATAGCTACCTGAAGACAAGTGCTTGTGTGCTTCTTCTGATCCTATTGATAGCACAGGCAGGCTCTTGAAGTATTTACAGTTAGTGTACTGTGTACCCTGCACAGTTGCACCTATAGCTACCTGAAGACAAGTGATTGTGTTCTTCTTCTGATCCTATTAATAGCACAGGCAGGCTCTTAAAGTATTTACAGTTAGTGTACTGTGTACCCTGCACAGTTGCACCTATAGCTACCTGAAGACAAGTGCTTGTGTGCTTCTTCTAATCCTATTGATAGCACAGGCAGGCTCTTGAAGTATTTACAGTTAGTGTACTGTGTACCCTGCACAGTTGCACCTATAGCTAACTGTAGACAAGTGCTTGTGTGCTTCTTCTGATCCTATTAATAGCACAGGCAGGCTCTTGAAGTATTTACAGTTAGTGTACTGTGTACCCTGCGCAGTTGCACCTTGAGTATAGCAACCTGAAGACAAGTGCTTGTGTTCTTCTTCTGATCCTATTAATAGCACAGGCAGGCTCTTGAAGTATTTAAAGTTAGTGTACTGTGTACCCTGCACAGTTGCACCTACAGTATAGCTACCTGAAGACAAGTGCTTGTGTGCTTCTTCTGATCCTATTAATACCACAGGCAGGCATTCTGCTAGCTGATGTAAAATCAATATATATCTACATCCCAGTTTTGTGCAGCTACATCTCACTGCAGGCCATTAGTATGTCTGAAAGGCCAAAAAGGAGAGGCAGACATTCACAAGCCAATAAAAGAAGGCAAGCAGGCTCTGTGTCTAGAGGCAACAGTGCTGGTCGTGGACACAGTGCATCCTCATCAGCACGTGGCCGTGGGACACGCTTGTCCTTTTTTTCGGCAGCTGGCCAGGTTGAGCCGCAACATGCGGAAGACGTGGTAGAGTGGATGACCAAGCCGTCCTCATCCTCCTCATCCTCCTCATCCTCTCTCACCCAGGCTCAGGGTACGTTGTCTGGCAAAGCAGCTGCCAACGTGGCCTCTTCCCTCGGCTCAATGGCATTAGTCACTCCTTCCCTAGCCCCACCATGTCCTCCTGAGGAGTCCCCCGAACTGTTTGACCACAGTGTTGGGTACATGCTCCAGGAGGATGCCCAGTATTTTGAAGGCTCCAATGATGGTACTCAGCTAGAGGAAGGCAGTAACATGAGCCCAGACAGAGGAGGCGCCCAAGAAGGACAGCAATCTGGCAGTCATGCTCCTCCAGCTGCAGCATACTGCCAGGTTTGCTCCAGTGATGAGGAGGGAGTGGATTATGAGGTCACTGACTCCACGTGGGTGCCTGATAGGAGAGAGGAGGAGGCACATCACCAACGAGGCAGGATTCCCTCCATGGGCAGCCTAAGGGCAGCACACCGACTGCATCACACTTCAGAGCTCCGCATGTGTGGGGCGCTGCTGTCTCTGCGCGTTATTCCAAAAGTTCTTTGGTGTGGGCCTTTTTTGAGACGAGTTCATCAGATCGCACTGCTGCAGTTTGAAACATATGTCTCAAGCGTATCTCGCGTGGCCAAAACCTCACCCGCTTGGGCATCACGTGCTTGACCAGACATATGTTGACCTGCCATGCAGTTCGTTGCAAGTGCACCTAAAAGACCCACACTAAAGAACAAAGAGGACCTCTCCTTGCTCCTCATCAGCTGGGATCTCCAACCCCACTATACCTTCAGTCCTCTCTGAGACCTGCACTGAGAGGAATGAAGGTGTAGAATTAGGTGTGTCACAGCCAAGTACTTGCGGGCAATCTGCTATCAGTACACCAACGTCAGATTGTACCAGGCAAATTTCCCTGCCCCAGCTGCTGCACTGCCGAAAGAAGTTCGCTCCCAGCCATCCACATGCCCAGCGTTTGAATGCTAGCTTGGCTAAATTGCTAGCACTTCAACTGCTACCTTTTCAGTTGGTAGACTCTGCCCCCTTCCGTGAGTTTGTGGAATGTGCGGTTCCTCAGTGGCAGGTTCCCAAACACCACGTTTTCTCATGGAAGGCGATTCCGGCTCTCTACCGGCATGTGGAAGGCAATGTCTTGGCCTCGCTGGACAGGGCAGTCAACGGTAAGGTGCATATTACCGCTGATTCTTGGTCCAGCAGGCATGAACAGGGATGTTACCTATCTTTTACAGCGCATTGGGTGACTCTTCTGGCAGCTGGGAGAATGTAGCACAAGGTGCAGTAGTGTTGGAGGTTGTTCCGCCACCACGCCTCCAAAATGCTACTACTGGTGATTCTGACACACCTCTCTCCTCACCCCCTCCTCTTCTTCTTCCTCCATGGCCTCTTCCTGTGCTTTGTCCTCGGAACCAGTGGTGCTCCATAGGCATTCAAGGGGCTGCGCAAGTACGCAGGCCAAAAGAAGCCATGCGTTGCTTGAGCTGGTGTGCTTGGGGGACATTAGCCACACTGGGGGAGGAAATTGTGACAGCTCTGCAGGGGCAGGCTCAGAGGTGGTTGACGCCATGCCAGCTTCAGCCAGGAATGGTGGTTTGCAACAATGGCACCAACCTCCTCTTTCCGCCCTCCGACAGGGACAACTGACCCATGTGCCCTGTTTGGCTTATGTCCTTAACTTGGTGGTGCAGCGGTTCTTGAGCGGGTACCCGGGCTTACAGGATGTCCTGAGGCAGGCCAGAAGAGTCTGTGTGCATTTCTGTCAGTCATATAATGCCAGTGCTCGGCTGGCAATCTTTCAAAAGGAATTTAACCTGCCCAAGAACCGCCTAATCTGTGACATGCCCACCAGGTGGAACTCAACGTTGGCCATGCTGCAGCGGCTGCACATGCAGCAGAGGGCCATCAATGAGTACCTGTGTGACTATGGCACCAGGACAGGGTCAGGGGAGCTTTGTTTTTTTCCCCACGCCAGTGGGCCATGATCATGGATGCATGCACTGTCCTGTCACCATTTGAGGAGGCCAGGAGGATGGTGAGCAGTGACAGTGCATGCATCAGTGACACTGTCCGCCTTGTCCACCTGTTGGAGCACACGCTGCATGGAATAATGGACAGGGCACTTGAGGCAGAACAGAGGCAGGAAAAGGAGGACTTCCTTACCTCTCAAGGATCCCTTTATCCAGACAGTGTTCCTGCGTGCCCACCGATCACACAGGAAGAGGACGAGGAGGAGGAGGAAGCAGATTGTGTCAGCATGGAGGTGGAGCCCGGCATTCAGCATCAGCAGCAGTCTTCAAGGGATCATTTAGTGTCCCAAGAAACCCATGGACTTGTACGTGGCTGGGAGGAGGTGGCTGCGGATCATGTCGTCCTTAGTGACCCAGAGGACTCCAGACCGAATGCCTCAGCAAACCTACGCTGCATGGCCTCCCTGATCATGCAAAGCCTGCGGAAGGATCCTCGTATTCGTGGTATCAAGGAGAGGGATCGTTACTGGCTGGCAACCCTCCTTGATCCACGTTACAACGGTAAGGTTGCGGACCTTATCTTGCCATTGCAGAGGGAGCAGAGGATGAAATATCTTCGGGAGGCCTTGCAGAAAGGTCTGTGCAACGTGTTCCCAGAAACTGGGAGGTTACAAAGTCCTGTTCCTGGACAACGTGTTGCTGAGGCTTCGGTCACTCAAAGAAGGAGCGGTGGAGAAGGTGACCGTCTGACCGATGCGTTCAGACAATTTTTTTAGTCCGCAGCCCCAAGATATGATCGGTTCCAGCAACCATCGCCAGTGTCTGTTTTACATGGTGCAGGAATACCTAGGGGCAAGATCTGACTTGGACACCTTTCCCACCAAAAATCCTCTAGGTTACTGGGTCTTGAGGATGGATCACTGGCCAGAGCTTGCACAGTATGCAATTGAGCTACTGGCCTGTCCTACATCCAGCGTTCTTTCGGAACGCACATTCAGTGCTGCTGGAGGCTTTGTAACCGTTCACAGGGTGCGCCTGTCCACCGACTCGGTCGATCGACTGACCTTCATAAAAATTAATCAGTCTTGGATCACCTCCAGCTACCAAGCACCTGATGCTGATGTAACCGAATAATTTTTTTTGAAATGTCAGATCCCTTCAAGACTATGCTGATGCTGAGTGACTATCCTGTTATGCTAAGTGACTATGCTCTTCCTCCTCAATGCTCATGCTGATAGCTTGTAAGAATATTTTTGGTTCTGGGCACAGCCACCAGTGCCTAAGGCCCAATTTTCAGACCCTGTTTAATAGGGGCGTGTAATTACAATTTTTGATGCAATACTTTGCAGCAGGGCTCGTTCCTGCGCTCCAACTAGAGTATCTGTGAGGGGTTGCAGTGTTGTGGCACCAGTGCCTAAGGCCCCATTTTTATGCCCCTGTTCAACAGGGACATGTAATTACAATTCTTGATCTAATATTTCACAGCAGGGCCCGTTCCAGCGCCCACCAAAAGTAACTGTGAGGACTTACAGTGTTGTGGCAACACCACCACCATCACCAAAGGCACAATTTTTCTGCCCCTGTTCAACAGGGACATGTAATTACAATTCTTTATCCAATATTTCACAGCAGGGCCCGTTCCTGCACCCACCAAGAGTAACTGTGAGGACTTACAGTGTTGTGGAAACACCAACACCTAAGGCCCCAATTTCTGCAGAATATATAGGGCAGGCCCCTGCTTTCAAACATCCAACTTACAAACGACTCCTACTTGCAAACGGAAGGAGCCAACATGAAGTGAGATGAAATCTACCCCTAGGAAGGGAAATTCTCTCCTGTAAGAGTTAATATGGGAAAAACGTGTCTCCTCTCCACTGCTGCTTTATCAACAATCCTTGTTTCACTAAAACCCCCAAATTGTCAAAAAAACATTTGTCATTGTGACAGAAAGTGAGGCGAAATCTTCTGAACAGGGGCACAGACAGCAAAACAAATGTTACAGGTGTGATAACCCTTCCCTATGTTTTCCAAAAAGCTTAAAAATAGATTTTTTGGCTGGAGCTACACTTAAAAAATGTACCTGTTCCAAATTACAAATAAGTTCAATTTAAGAATACAGTACACCTACAGTCCCTATCTTGCTTGTAACCCGGGGACCGCCTGTATACTGCTGTTCAGAGTATATAGGGCCTGGGGGCCCCACGCCTTTTTTTTTTATTTAGGTGCGGGGTTCCTCTTAATATCCATACGCACGAACGATAGAACCCTATTGACGTCTATGGGACTCGAATGTTCGAAATCAAAAGTGCTCATTTTAAAGGCTAATTTTCATGGTATTGTCCTAAAAAGGGTTTGGGGACTTGGGTCCTGCCCCAAGGGATATGTATCAATGCAAAAAAAAGTTTTAAAAACGGCCGTTTTTTCAGGAGCAGTGATTTTAATGATGCTTAAAGTTAAAAAAAAAAAAAGTGAAATATCATACCTGGGGGGTGTCTATAGTATGCCTGTAAAGTGGTGCATGTTCCCCGTGCTTAGAACAGTCCCTGCAAAAAATGACATTTATAAAGGAAAAAAAGTCATTTAAAAGTCATTTAAACTCCCATAAGAACGTGAATGACAGCCTCAGCCCTGGGCTCCAACCAGGCCACGCCCCAACGCATTTCACTCTAACCACAGAGATTAGTCATGGTCCCCCATCTCTTTTTTTGAGACCTTAAATTGTCAGGAGGGGGCAAACACCCCCAAAATGACCGCTTTTTGGGAAGTAGACAGTCAAATGTATTACGTAAGAGTCATGGTGAGTTTTTTGAAGTTGTAATTTTTTAGGGAAAATTTTTGGGAAAATAAAGAAATTAAGTAAAATACATTTTTTTTTGCATTTTTTTTATACTGTCACCAGTGCAGTTCAGTGTCATCATATGACTGGTGTGGCGGTGATCAGTGATACTAACTGGCGACTGTATGTAAAAAAAAATAATATTAATAATAATAATTTTATATTTAATTCCTCAACATTTTTTAATTTTTTTTTAACATTTTTTTATACATACTGCCATCAGAGTAGTTCAATGTCCCCATAGTGACATTGTACTACTCTGGGGGAGTGATCAGGATTTTTAATTTTTTTTGATAACCACTGTAACAGTAATCATTTGGGGTTTCCATTTCTTTCTGTTGAGATGCTGTGATTGGCTACAGCTAATCACATGGTACAGGGTACTGTGATTGGCCCAGGTACCATTTGATAGCTGTGGGCCAATTACAACACCTCTATAGGAAGCACAGCTGTTACGAATGAAACCTATTGATAACAGTTGTGTATACATTGGGATCATGTGATCTCCCAGCCGCTCAAAGCGGCCAGGTACAGGGAACTGTAATCCGGTGGACACAGTAGGTACTGGATTGGTTCACTTCATGCCCCAGGGGCCACACAAGTGCACATATGCGAACCAATATATTCATACGTTGCCGAGCCTGCCCGTGCTGCCCACCCACAGTAAAAGTATTGTTGGTGATCTTAGGGGGGTTAATGGTGCTATCACTATCCCTTCAAAATGAAAGATGTATGCAACTACAGCCTGCTTAGGAATGCCCACTCCTCCAGTATAATACCCACCTATCAAAGTGTGGGCGGGTGCAGTCTGTTTTCTCCACTGCAAGTGCCACTCATCTACAGCAGCATTGCAGAAGGAGATGAAGTCAAGAGGTTCCTCTATGGTTTCCTGGGTCACTGGGGCAGTAATTCGGTTGGATGCTAATCCATGTGACTAATCTATGTGACTAGGATAGATAGGTGATCCTATTGGATGTCTAGGAGGAGGGGAGGTGACACACAGCCGCCATGATGGAGGAAAGGAGACACTGCCTGTTGCCTGATCTCTGATGCCTGCTGCCTGATGCCTGCAGTCTGATGCCCGATGTCCCATGCCTGCTGCCCGATGCCTGATGTCCCATGCCTGATATCCCACGCCTGATGTTCCATGCCTGCTGTCTGATGTCCCATGCCTGCTGCCCGATGCCTGCCACCCCATGCCTGCTGCCCAATGTGTGATGTCCCATGCCTGCTGCCCGATGCCTGATGTCTGATACCTTCTGCCCAATGTCCGATGCCTGATGTCCGATGCCTGATGTTTGATGTCTAAAGTCTGATGCCTGATGTCCGATGCCCGATATCCGACGCCTGATGCCCAATGCCTGATGTCCGATGCCCGATGTGCAATGCCTGATGTCCGATGCTTGATGTCCGATGTCCGAGGCCTGCTGCCTTATGCCTGTTTTCCAATGCCTGATGTCCGATGCCCGCTGCCCAATGCCTGATGTCCGATGCCCACTGCCCAATGCCTGATGTCCCATGCCTGCTGCCCAATGCCTGATGTCTCATGCCTGCTGCCCGATGGCTGATGTCCGATACCTGCTGCCCGATGGCTGATGTCCCATGCCTGCTGCCCGATGGCTGATGTCCGATGCCTGCTGCCCGATGGCTAATGTCCCATGCCTGCTGCCCAATGGCTGATGTCTGATACCTGCTGCCCGATGGCTGATGTCCCATGTCCAATGTCCAATGCCTGCTGCCCGATGGCTGATGTCCGATGCCTGCTGCCCGATGCCTGCTGCCCAATGCCTGATGTCCCATGTCCAATGTCCAATGCCTGCTGCCTGATGCCTGATTTCCGATGCCTGCTGCCCGATGCCTGATATCCGATGCCCGCTGCCCTATGCCTCATGTCCAATGCCTGCTGCCCGATGCCTATAGTCTGATGTCTGCTGCCCAATGCCTGATGTTCGATGTCTGATGTCCGATAGTCGATGTCCCATGCCTGCTGCCCGATGCCTGATGTCCCATGCCTGCTGCCTAGATGGGGTAAGTACCAGACCGACCAGCAGATGCCAGCTGCCACTGTTCAGCGAGTGAGTATTAGCGGTAGGAAAAGGTTCCAAATGATTAGGGAAAGCTTGGGGATCTGCCACTCTCCTTGGACACCTTCCCATTTGGTCTTTGACCAGCCAGGCCGCATTCCATCCCTCCAGACAGACGCTGTCAGTTAAACTGAGAACCAGCTCTGCTACACGCCGTTGGCATCTGTGAGTGTTCCCGGTTTGGCCTCCTTCCAACCATTGACTTCAGTTCAGGTTCCATTATTTGCCCCTGGACTGAGTGTGTGTTTTTGCCACGCTGACTTTAGATATTTGCATAACTCCTCCTAAAACCCAGCCCACTGTTTGCATCAGGCCCACTGCTTGATCTTGAGAGGAGGACTGAGGCAGGGTGATATGATGTTTTCAGGAAACACCCTGCCGGCCCCTCCCACCAGCCATGATCTGCCAGCACAGCATAGAGAATCAGAGATATCCAGTGGTGACTTCACTGGGTCTAAAATAAGGCATGAAATGAGAAGAGAAAAAGTTATATTTTATAATGTCATTACCATCCACTTAAAGAGAAAGTAAACCCGGCCTCTATTTTATTTTTTTGATAACCTGCAAAGTAAAGGCATCACATACTAGCACATTAGGTGAAAATTACCTGCAAACAAACCCCCCGTCGTCCTCACTGGAGGACGCATCCATCTTCACCCGTCTTCTTTCCGGGTCACTCCCGCGCATGCGCACGTTTGCTGCTGATCACGGCACAGGGCTCTGGAGAAACGACATGGGTGGCCAATCCTTCAGAGCACATGCTCCGATGACGTCATTGACGAGAATACAGTAAATATCTCCCAAACAGTGCAAGTTTAGGAGATATTTATCGTACCTATAGATAAGCCTTATCATAGGCCTACCTATAGGTACATACAATTAAGGGAAGTTTACTTCCTCTTTAAGGATCAGTAAAATAAAAATCAGTATTTTTTCCTAGAAAATTACTTAGAAGCATTGCAATTTTATATGTCACACAGTATTTGCACAGCGGTTTTCCTAACGCAATGTTTTTGAAAAAAAAAAACTTAAACCACTTACGGACCGCCCGCCGTTGTTATACGTCGGCACTTTGAAGAGGAGTATAGCTAGCTAGCTACCATAACCCCGGTATCCTCTTCTTCAGCGGGCAGTCCGCTTCAGGATAAAAGTGGTCTCAGCGGCGAATTTGCCGCAAAATCACTTTTAGCGGCGGCAGTAGAGGCCCTCTCCGCCACGTTACGGTGCCCTGCGCAGCTTACCGGAGCCGTAGGAAGCGGCAGAGGTGATCAGGTCCTTTCTCCTGTTAGGTATGGAGCTGAGTGAGGGGAAGATGGCGCCCACTCAACTCCATACCAATGCAGGGCGGATGCGATGTCCAAACACCCATAGCTCTTAAAGCAACATCTAATTTTTATTTTTTTTTCAATTTTTTTTTCTTTTCTTTTATTGCATTGCATTTTTTATTGCCTTTTTAGTGTAAATATGAGATGTGAGGTCTTTTTGACCCCAGATCTCATATTTAAGTGGTCCTGTCATGCTTTTTTCTATTACAAGGAATGTTTACATTCCTTGTAATTGGAATAAAAGTGACACACATTTTTTTTTTAAGAACAGTGTAAAAATAAAAAATAAAAGGTAAAATAAGGAAATTAAAAAAAAAAAATTTAAACGCGCCCCGTCCCACCGAGCTCGCATGCAGAAGTGAACGCATACCTGAGTAGCCCCCGCATATGAAAACGGTGTTTAAACCACACATGTGAGGTATCACCGCGATCTGTAGATAATTCTAGCCCTAGACCTCCTCTGTAAATCAAAACATGCAACCTGTAGAATTTTTTAAACATTGCCTATAGAGATGGAAGGGTGAAAGTTTATCGCCATTCCACAAGCGGGCACAATTTTAAACCGTGACATGTTGGGTATCAGTTTACTCAACGTAACATTATTTTTCACAATATAAAATAAAACTGGGGTAAGTTTACTGTTGTCTTATTTTTTAATTTAAAAAAAATATAGATTTTTTCCCAAAAAAGTGCGCTTGTAAGACTGCTGCGCAAATACAGTGTGACAGAAAGTATTGCAACGACCGCCATTTAGGGTGTTAGAAAAATATATATATAATGTTTGTGGGTTCTAAGTAATTTTCTAGCAAAAAAAAATAATTATTTTAACATGTAAACAACAAGTGAAAAATAGGTGCGGGGCTGAAGTGGTTAAAGAATTTTAATGCAAAAAACCACAATATATAAACTAAGAATTAAACTGAAAACAAAACTCCCACCTTCCTCCCAGTCTCAGGTGACATATCATATGATCCCGGTACTGGTCCCAGTACAATTATTATTATATGTAGAATACCTCCTCATTGCTCTCCACTGATTAGTAAAAATGTGTGCTCTGTGCTGTACGCTTCATGAGAACTGGAGATGTTTTCTGATAAAGACTTCTGAAGAAGAGAGATTTCCTCATACTGGCCTTTTCTTGCTCTCCAACCACAGACCAGAGCAGAAAGAAACATAATGGATAGGAAAGTACCATTTCACGAAGAAACAAAAATCAACATGTTGTCAGCCCTAAAGGGTTTCATTAATGGGTCGGTCCTACCAAAAGTGGGTCTTTATTACTGGTGGAGCCTAGCTGGCTTCTTTTGTGTCTTTTATAGGGATGAGCCGAACACCCCCCAGTTTGGATCACAGCAGAACATGTGAACAGGCAAAAAATTTGTTCGAACACACAAACACCGTTAAAGTCTATGAGACACGAACAATAAAAATCAAAAGTGCTAATTTTAAAGGCTTATATGCAAGTTGGAAGCTCAGGACCTGGCGTTTTAGCTACAATTCATGCGGTTGACCTAGCACCGCTAGGTAAGGGGCCACTGCTTACATTAGTGTTTTATGCACGAAGAGGACACTGAGTGAATTGCATCCCAGACACCCCACTGTTGTTTTGTTGAATACACCAGAACTTGCTTTTGCACCTTCAATGACTTTTACACGGGCACTTTAAGTTTGCTTCACTTACTGGCATGGCATTGGTCATTTGTTTCGCAGGCCAGCACAATATATTTTATATCACTATTATTGGGACATTTATTTATATTATTTATTATCCATATTGCGTTGGATTGATGTGTTTTATTTGCGATATCTAGATCACCTTTAAGCACTGGCAATTTGTACGTTTTGCACCATTTATAAGGATATGTTTTTGATGGTTATTTCTGATTTATTCTATGTATTTTTATTTAGAATTATTCACATGAAGTAGTGTTTATGTCCCTTTGTGCACCTACACATGATTATCTAGATTTATATGCTTTTAGTGTCAACACTTATTTATGCGATTTTACATGCATTTTTTTTTGTCATTTAGTATATACCAACTGAAAAGGATTTGTTATGCACTTTTTTTCACATACACATGATGCTGATTATTAAGACTTGAATGTTTTTAGTGTCAACACTTATTTATGCGATTTATGCGATTTATTATGCGATTTTATGTCATTTTATTAATTGACCACAGACAGAGATTTACAGCTTTCTTCTGGTTAGCGCAGCACCTCCCCCCCTATACCTCTTTATATGCAAGTTATTGTCATAAAAAGTGTGAAATGCAAAAAAAATGCAAAAAAAAAGTTTTAAAAACGGACGTTTTTTCGGGAGCAGTGATTTTAATAATGCTTAAAGTGAAACAATAAAAGAGAAATATTCCTTTAAATTTCATACCTTGGGGGTGTCTATAGTATGCCTGTAACCTGGCGCATGTTTCCCGTGTTTAGAACAGTCCGAGAGCAAAGTGACAGTCCCAAAATGACAGACAGGCCCTTCAGGTCTGGTATGGATATTAAGGGGAACCCCACGCCAAAATTAAAAAAAAAAAAAAATGGCATGGGGGTCCCCCTCACAATCCATACCAGACCCTTATCCGAGCACGCAACCTGGCAGGCAGCAGGAAAAGAGGGGGGACAAGACAGCGCCCCCCCTCCTGAACCATACCAGGCCACATGCCCTCAACATGGGGAGGGTTCTTTGGGGTAGCCCCCCAAAGCACATTGTCCCCATGTTGATGGGGAGAAGGGCCTGATCCCCACAACCCTTGCCCGGTGGTTGTGGGGGTCTGCGGGCGGGGGGCTTATTGGAATCTGCAAGCCCCCTTTAATATCTGGATTTTAAGGGGAACCCCGTGCCAAAAAAAAAAAGGCGTGGGGTCCCCCCAAAAATCCATACCAGACCCTTATCCGAGCACGCAACCTGGCAGGCCGCAGGAAAAGAGGGGGGGAAGAGAGCGCCCCCCCTCTCCTGAACCCTACCAGGCCATGTGCCCTCAACATTGGGAGGGTGCTTTGGGGTAGCCCCCCAAAACACCTTGTCCCCATGTTGATGAGGACAAGGGCCTCATCCCCACAACCCTGCCCGGTGGTTGTGGGGGTCTGCGGGTGGGGGGCTTATTGGAATCTGCAAGCCCCCTTTATCAAGGGGACCCCCTGATCCCACCCCCCGTGTGAAATGGTAACAAAAAATGTGTGATAATGGTAAAAAAACACAAGATGCGGCTTGGGACAAGTCCTTTATTAAAAAATAAAAAATAAAACTGTCCCACAAAGTCTTCTTCTTCTCTCACTCCGACGGACCAAAAAAAAAAAAAAAAAAAGCCGCACACCGCCTACTATCTGCCTCTATGGGAGGCACCCGCCATAATGACTGGGCTCTCAGGTGACAGCTCTTTTATAACTGAGGGCGGGGCCACACGATGACGTTCCTGGTGACCCCGCCCCCCTCTGAGGCACGGGGACATCTCTATGGCTTTCCCATAGCGTCAGAGGGGGCGGGGTCACCCGGTTACGTAACTGAGTGACCCCGCCTACTCTGACGCAAGGGGAAAGCCATAGGTATGACTCCATGCGTCAGAGGGGGGCGGACCGGGTGGGGAAGCCATAGGGATGTATGTATCCTTACACATACAGAGTCCATGGAAATATATGCATTATTTGATGCCAAGGTCTGGGATTTTCTATACTCTACCTTACAATAATGAGGATGTGGACTATGCATATTGCTTATATCCAAGCCTGTTTTTGAGCTTTCTGATATACACTATGATACCAAAAGTATTGGGACACCTTTACACGCACATGAACTTTATTGGCATCCCAGTCTTAGTCCGTAGAGTTCAATATTGAGTTGGCCCACCCTTTGCAGCTATGACAGCTTCAACTCTTCTGGGAAGGCTGTCCACAAAGTTTAGGAGTGTGTCTATGGGAATGTTTGACTGTTCTTCCAGAAGAGCATTTGTGAGGTCAGGTACCGATGTTGGATGAGAAGGCCTGGCTCACAGTCCCTGCTCTAATTCATCCCAAAGGTGTTCTATCAGGTTAAGGTCAGGACTCTGTGCAGGCCAGTCAAGTTCCTCCACCCCAAACTCGCTCATCCATGTCTTTCTGGACCTTGCTTTGTGACACCAGGCCGTTGCTTCTCTTCCCGGTTTAATAGGAAGTGGGTCCTGAGACCCGATTGGCTGGGAGTCCTAAGACTCCCTGGCCAATCGGGTCTCAGGACCCGCTTCCTGAATGGCCAAGAGGAGAAGCAACGGCCCACCCTTTTTTGAAGCCAATTAGATCCTCAGGCTCTAATCATGTGCTTCAAAAAAAAAACTATTGAAATCCATGCATCTGGCACCCTGCATGTAGCTTAGGGGCTGGGCACATGTATTAGGGGGGCAGCACCCCTGCGCCCCTAATGGGGCAGCCGCCACTGTTACACACCCTTTAATGTTATTTTGTCAGGATTCTTGCCTCCCTCTGTATTCATTATCTACAAACTATCTTGTTTCATCTCCAGATGTTTAGCTCCCCTCATTGCTGCGGACAAACACAATTCTACGTGTTTTGCAATCTGCGTCCTCAATATCTGTTGTTGTTATCTTTAGAAACTTCTTGGAAGGTGTCACCCCCTTACTGTATTTCAGTTTTAGGAACTTAAAATGCCGCAATAATGAGGAAGTGTGTGGAGTTCTGTATATTATAATTCCTGACTAAAGTCAAATCTCAGTGGGTTCCAGACTCTGATTGGTAAATATATATATATATATATCTATATATATATAGATATATCTATATATATATAGATATATCTATAGAGATATATCTATATCTCTATAGATATATCTATATATATATATTAAACATTCTTTATTTTATTTTTTTCAAAAAATTATGTTTAGAGTGAAACATAATGAAAATAATACTGCTCATGTACATAAAGGAACATCACAGAAAGTTCAATTAAGACAGACACATGAATAGTGAAAGCTACAGTATGAATACGAGATCTCGCATGAAGGTTGGTTGAGTATGTTAGAAACAACTAAACATTTGATAGAAAGCAGAATTTTTTTTTACATGCATGGATGGGAGCTCAATTCTGCAAACACTGTACTGGTACAGAGACAATATTGTTCAAAGACTGTCCAATTGAGTTTAAAGTATAAGTTAATCTTTGGGAACATGTTACACGCTCCATCCCATGAGAGCCGGAGTAGCTGGCTGGTGAAGTCCGCTCTTAGGTGGATAAAGCTGGGGGCCGCAGTCCTCAGGATAGGATACTGAAGCAGCTTGGCACCAGAGCGGGAGATGGTAGCAGAGCTGGTATGAAAGCAGCGACCAGCGGCAGCCGGGTAACAAGAGACCGAGTCAGCAGGCAAAGCAAGTCCAGGAAGCAGGCCAAGGTCAGTAACAGCCGGGCAGCACAGTACAGAATTAGCAGGCAAAGACAAGTCCAGTAAACAGGCCAAGGTCAGAGAGATCAGGTGAACAAGGTTAATGCAGGAGCAAAGGCAAAGTCCATGAGAAAACCGGGTCATACTCAGGTAAGCAGGTTCAATGGATCAGGTCACAGGAATACAGGTACAAGCAGAAGACCATTCAGCAACTGCTCATGGTAACAGGCTAGTTTAAATAGGCAACTGGGCACCAAGTGTGCATGCAAATTAGTTTTCACGCATGTGCCCGTGTACGTGTGTGAGTGCAGGCACAAACTGGAATAGTATATCTATTGCCTCTTTGCCTAGAAGCATTAGCATGTGAGCAAAGCACATGCACCCGGATTTGAACATAAGTCTGCACTTGTTTTCTGGTGCTGGGAATCTGTTATCTAACACCCAGGGTGCGGGAGAGTGGGTGCCAGCAAGTTCTGTACAGACAGGCAATGTTGCCGCTAAGCATCGAACAAGTGAGAGAAAAGGGGCAGGGACACCACCGGTGCACCGGACAACTGGAGAAGGCAGAAGAAGCCACTACGTCATTTCCAGGTACAGCTGGAGGAGAAACACATATGAGGAGCAGCGATATAGTGGCTCATATATGTTTTTTTGCCTAACAAGAAGAGATGGCAAAGAGGAGTCCTGCAGTGGTGGTTCAGTTAATCTTGGATGGCTGAACGAGCAGAGCCCCTAGTGGATACTGATCATTGGTTCATTCATAAGGGTGGATTTCCATTGGACATGATTGGCGAGGCAGAGCAACTATGTCTGATCTGTGTGAACTGCCTAAAACTGGCAGTGGTAATGAAAGCTCGGACAGTGGTAATGAAAACTGCGGACACTGCCAGAAGTCCCTTCTGGAGTTGACACCCAGAAATCTGCCACCAGTGACTTACAAAGTCAATCTGATTTCCTGGTTCTACTCAGAGATTTTGGAACCACTCCCAATTACTGAACAGGGAGATAGAGCATACGGTAGCCCCAGAAATATACAGTAGGAAAAGGTAACCCCAGACACAGGATCACTGTCTGGAGGGTTCACTTGTGGCCACGGTTGGGGGACCGTGACTGCCATCAGTCCAGGAGAAAGGGCACTGATGCTGCCTCTCATGGTGAAGAAGCACCATGCCAAGGAGAGCTGCTGGAGAAGCCAGAAGCTCGCCTTGGGCACTGGTGCTGGTGCCACAACACTGCAACCCCTCACAGATACTCTAGTTGGAGCGCAGGAATGAGCCCTGCTGCCAAGTATTGCATCAAAAATTGTAATTACACGCTCCTGTTAAACAGGGGCAGAAAAATTGGGCCTTAGCTCCTGGTGGCGGTGCCCAGAACCAAAAATGTTCTTACAAGCTATCAGCATGAAAATTGAGGAGAAAGAGGATTGTCACTCAGCATAACAGGATAGTCACTCAGCATCAGCATAGGCAGTCTTGAAGGGATCTCACATTAATAAAAAAATTATTCGGTTACATCAGCATCAGGTGCTTGGTAGCTGTGATCCAAGACTGATTCATTTTTATGAAGGTCAGCCAATCAATCTATTCGGTGGACAGGCGCACCCTGTGATCGGTTACAAAGCCTCCAGCAGCACTGAATGTGCGTTCCGAAAGAACGCTGGATGCAGGACAGGCCAGTAGCTCAATTGCATACTGTGCAAGCTCTGGCCAGTGATCCATCCTCAAGACTCAGTAACCCAGAGGATTTTTGGTGGGAAAGGTGTCCAAGTCAGACCCTAGGTATTCCTGCACCATGCACCTGCACCATGCACCATTCCTGCACCATGTAAAACAGACACTGGCGATGGTTGCTGGAACTGATCATACCTTGGGGCTGCGGGCTAAAAAATTATCTGAACACATCAGTCAGACAGCCACCTTCTCCACTGCTCCTTCTGTGACTGACTGAAGCCTCAGCAACACATTGTCCAGGAGGACCAGGAAATTGTAACCTCCCAGGCTCTGGAAACACGTTGCACAAACCTTTCTGCAAGGCCTCCTGAAGATGTTTCATCCTCTGCTCCCTCTGCGACTGCAAGATAAGATCCGCCACCTTACCCTTGTAATGTAGACCAAGGAGGGTTGCCAGCCAGTAATGATCCCTCCCCTTGATACCACGAATACGAGGATTCTTCCGCAGGCTTTGCAGGATCAGGGAGGCCATGCAGCGTAGATTTGCTGAGGCATTCGGTCCAGAGTCCTTTGGGTCACTAAGGACGACATGATCAGCAGCCACCTCCTCCTGGCCATGTACAAGTCCATAGGTTTCTTCGGACTGTAAATGATCCCTTGAAGACTTCTGCTGATGCTGAGTGCCAGGCTCCACCTCCATGCTGACACAATCCTCCTCCTCATCCTCTTCCTGTTTGATCGGCAGACACACAGGAACACTGTCTGGATAAAGGGGGCCTTGAGAGGTAAGGAAGTCCTCCTCTTCCTCCCTCTGTTCTGCCTCAAGTGCCCTGTCCATTATTCCACGCAGCGTGCGCTCCAACAGGTGGACAAGAGGGACAATGGCACTGATGCTCACCATCCTCGTGGCCTCCTCAAATGGTGACAGGACAGTGCATGCATCCCTGATCATAGCCCACTGGCATGGGAAAAAAAAACAAGCTCCCCTGACCCTGTCCTGGTGCCATAGTCGCACAGGTACTCATTGATGGTCCTCTGCTGTGTGTGCAGCCGCTGAAGCATGATCAACGTTGAGTTCCACCTGGTGGGCATGTCACAGATTAGGTGGTTCTTGGCAGGTTAAATTCCTTTTTGAAGTCTGCCAGCCGAGCACTGGTATTATATGACCGGTGGAAATGCACACAGACTTTCCTGGCCTTCCTCAGGACATCCTGTAAGCCCGGGTACCTGCCCAAGAACCGCTGCACCACCAAGTTAAGGACGTGAGCCAAACAGGGCACATGGGTCAGTTGTCCCTGTTGGAGGGCGGAGAGGAGGTTGGTGCCATTGTCGCAAACCACCATTGCTGGCTTAAGCTGGCATGACGTCAGCCACCTCTGAACCTGCCCCTGCAGAGCTGACAGAATCTCTGCCCCAGTGTGGCTCCTGTCCCCCAAGCACACCAGCTCAAGCACCGCATGGCGTCTTTTTGCCTGCATGCTTGCGTAGCCCCTTGAACACCTATGGAGCACCGCTGGTTCCGAGGACAAATCAGCACAGGAAGAGGTCATGGAAGAAGAAGAAGAGGAGGGGGTGGAGGATAGAGGTGTGTGAGAATCACCAGTAGAAGCATTTTGGAGGCGTGGTGGCGGAACAACCTACAAAACTACTGCACCTTGTTCTGCATCCTTCCCTGCTGCCAGCAGAGTCACCCAGTGCGTGGTGAAAGATGGGTAATGTCCCTGTCCATGCCTGCTGGACCATGAGTCAGCGGTAATGTGCACCTTACCACTGACCGCCCTGTCCAGCGAGGCCAAGACATTGCCTTCCACATGCCGGTAGAGAGCCGGAATCGCCTTAAATGAGAAAAAGTGGCGTTTGGGAACCTGCCACTGTGGAACAGCACATTCCACTAACTCACAGAAGGGGGCAGAGTCTACCAACTGAAAAGACAGCAGTTGAAGTGCTAGCAATTTTGCCAAGGTAGCATTCAACTGCTGGGCATGTGGATGGCTGGGAGCGAACTTCTTTCTGCGGTGCAGCAGCTGGGGCAGGGAAATTTGCCTGGTACAATCTGACTTTGGTGTACCGATAGCAGATTGCCCGCAAGTACTTGGCTGTGGCACACCTAATTGAACACCTTCATTCCTCATAGTGCAGGTCTCAGAGAGGACTGAAGGTATAGTGGGGTTGGAGATCCTAGCTGAGGAGCAAGGAGAGGTCCGCTTTGTTCTTTGGTGTGGGTCTTTCAGGTATGCTTGCCAACGAACTGCATCGCAGGTCGACATATGTCTGGTCAAGCATGTGGTGCCCAAGCAGGTGATGTTTTGGCCACGCGAGATACACTTGAGACATATGTTGCAAATAGCAGTGGTGCGATCTGATACACTCATCTCAAAAAAGCCCACACCAAAGAACTTTTGGAATAATGCGCAGAGACAGCAGTGCCCTGCACATGCGGAGCTCTGCGGTGTGATGCAGTCGGTGTGCTGCCCTTAAGCTGGCCCCTGGAGGGCATCCTGCCTCGTTGGAGATGTGCCTCCTCCTCCTCTCTCCTATCAGGCACCCACATGGAGTCAGTGACTTCCTCATCATCCCCTCCCTCCTCATCACTGGAGCAAACCTGGCAGTATGCTGCAGCTGGGGGAACATGACTGCCAGATTGCTGTCCTTCTTGGGCACCCACTCTCTGGGCTCATGTTACTGCCTTCCTCTAGCTGGGTACCATCACCGGAGCCTTCAAAACGCTGGGCATCCTCCTGGTGCATGTACCCAACACTGTGGTCAAACAGTTCGGGGGACTTATCAGGAGGACATGATGGGGCAAGGAAAAGAGTGACTGATGCCATTGAGCCGAGGGAAGAGGCCGCATTGGCAGCTGCTATGCTAGACAAAGTACCCTGAGCCTGGGTAAGAGAGGATGAGGAGGATGAGGTCGGCTTGGTCATCCACTCTACCAAGTCTTCTGCATGTTGCAGCTCAACACGGCCAGCTGCCGAAAAAAAGGACAAGTGTGTCCCACGGCCACGTGCTGATGAGGATGCACCGTCTCCACGACCAGCACTGGCTTGTGACGCCATTTGACGCCCATTCACGAGTGTGCGCAATTTTAAAGTTTGACATGTTAGGTGGAATCTCTCAAATCCCTCTAGAGCAGTGGTTCTCAACTCCTGTCCTCAGGACCCACTAACAGGCCAGGCTTGCAAGATAACTGAAATACATCATAAGCCTATTCTATCTACCCTGTAAAAGGAAAGCTGTCTATACTTACAGTACTTATTTGGAAGCCGCTCTGGTCCTGTAACACTCCCAGTGCTGGTTTTAGTTTACAGGAGGGACAGACAAAAATGGCTGCCTTATAGTAATCCTATGGATGATGTCATTGCCCAGCGCTGCAGTCGTTGCTGCTCTTGCTTTACACTGAACCAAGCACGGGAACCCGATCATGTGACCAGACCGGAGCTGATTCAGAATAGGTATAGGTATAGATTTATCTTGTAGGTATAGAAGTATACTATAGACATCTTTCCTTTTGCAGGGTAGATAGAATAGGCTTAGAATGGTGGTGGGAGTAGATTTTAGCTTTAGTTAAGTTTTGACTGGGAATACACTTTAAGCCCTATTTACATCTGAGCTATCTTTCCGGTTGAAGCTTGAAATTCTAAAACGAGCTCTAGATGGATTTGAGAGATTCCACCAGTGGCAGCTGGTAGTATATTTTTTTTGGGGGGAACAGCAAACAATCCACCCGCTGACAACACCCCCCTCCCCAGTCAGTCAGCTTAACCCTGCGTCTCCTCCTCTTGGGCTTCACGGTGGCTTCCTCTGCATCTCCTCCCTCCTCCTCAGCGGCCAATAGGATCACTTCTCCTCTCCAATCGGGTGACGGGTCTCAGGACCCACTTCCTGATTGGCCAGGAGGAGAACTTCAAAAGTGCAATGTTGCAATAATAAATATCCCAAACTCAAGTGAGTGTTTCTTCAAAAGTGCAATAAAGTGCAATGGTGAATAACACAGCTAAAAAATATATAACAAGTGCAATGTCCAAAAATAACACATCTAAATACTTTTAAGTAAAATAGTACTTTCAGCAACAGGGATGAAATCTCTTTCCAATAGTTCATATGTGAAGCAAAGTGCAAGTACAACAAACGATCGATGTGCAAAGACCAAAGGGCAATGTCTATTCCATCCATTCCGGAGTGCGCCAACTATTTCCCCCAGCCTCTCACCTCTAACGGCGGCCCCTACAGGCCAAGTTGAGCTTGGATCGGCAAACAATTTCCTCAGTCGATCGGTCTCCAGTGGTTTCCTCCAGGGATCACACAATATCCAATAAGACACTCCAATCTCCAAACTCAGGACTCAGCGTTTATAATACAGGTATATGGTGAAAGAGAAAAGGGGCTCCAATGTGTAGTATAAAAAAATTGGTTTATTCCAGCACACATAATCACATTTAAAATAACGAAAGACAGCAGATCAGAACGGGTACTTCTGGTCTCGGCTGCGGCTGGAAGTGACAACGACACCTGGTTCCTCCCTGACACATTGCGTCACTGCTCATGTGCCTTTATCAAAGGCTCAAGGAGTCAGGTGTCAGCAAGTCAGTTTATATAGTCTCTTCCGCTGTCATAGCAACAGCGGTACACGGATTGCATTGTCGTCAATTATAATTCAATGAGCAATATAGACATATTATAAAACAGCAAGAAATATACGCTAAGATAAATGAGTATAATGTTAAAAAGCTAATATAAATATACCACAATCATTTTCTTTTCGGTCCTAAAATTAATTCATACAATACATTATAAACGCCATCTGGTGGTGGGAAAAAGTATATACATATAGAAAATCTTTCGAAATTCACTGATGACATCTAGTGCAAATAAAGAACCTAGCACTTCTAAAGATAATTCCTCAAAATTAGAGAGAACAGGTAGGGATGATAGATACTATCAATATGATGACAGAAGAGGCAGATCTCCCCATAGTAACTATTATGTAGTTCCGGTGCATAATAGGTTTGAACAATTGCGAAGGTATGATGAGGGAGGAAGATCGCCATGGTATCATAAATATCAACAAGAAAGACAAGGACATGAAAGAACACCATATCGTTTTTTTGAGCAAAGATATCGGGACTCTCCCAGACGCCACCATCAAAAAGATATCTCACGGAAACCTGACAGACGCACTCAATCCCAATTCAAACAGATGAACCAAAAGAGGGGAGGACAGGAAGCAGGAGCCCCAAAGGGATCGAGACAGGGAAGAACGCCTAAGGAAAACTCCAAGAAGATCTGTAGAGAGAAGAAGTGGAAGAAAGGAAAAACGAGAAGATGGTGCCGAGCAGGGTTCAAAAAACAAAAGGAAAAGAGAATAATAGGAGAGGGAATCATAAATATCAGTGGGGTAGAATTAACACAAGAGGAAATCAAAGTATTAGATAAGGGGTTAAAATTCGCTCCAAAAAAGAACCTCAACAAATTCAACGCTTATGTTGACATCAACAAATTTGTGAGAAGTTTAGATATTAAAAAATATATGCTCAGTGACCCTGGAGTGGGCAGAGGAAAGAAGATACCAGAAACCAATGGTATTCTATTCAGTACTTTACAGAACAAATCTCTCTTTAAGCCACCTGCTGGGAATGACGGACATATTGAGGTATTTAAAAGAAAGGTTTTGAAGGATTTACAAGATTTTAAACTTAAAAAGGCCTTTGACCCAGGAGATATAAAAAGTAGTATAAAAAAAAATTGGAGTCTAGAAAGGATATTGTGATAGGACAAGCGGATAAAGGAGGGGCCATAGTCATCCAAATCAAAGGTTGACTATAATGATGAACTAAATCGCCATCTGAGTGATGGTATAACGTATCAGAAATTACCAAGTAATCCTACTATGAGGTACAAGAAGGAATTGGCTAGGGTGATCCAGAAGGGATCTGAAAAGGGCCAGCTGAACAAAAAAAGAAATAAAATATCTACAGCCTAATGTATGCAGAGTACCTGTTATTTACACCTTACCAAAGATCCATAAGGATAATGTCAAACCCCCAGGTAGGCCCATTGTCAATGGGATTAACTCTGTGGGTGCACGAATCGGGGAGTACATTGACTGTTTTTTACAACCTGTGGTGAAGAAAACAAGGTCGTACCTGAGAGATGCAAAACATCTCATTCAATTGTTAAATGATATCACCTTAATGGATGGACCCTTCTATCTAGCGACCGCTGATGTCGCTTCCCTGTATGCAATTATAAATCACAAAGAGGCAATTCAAGTGACCAAATGGGCCCTTAGAAATGTAAGCAATTTAAAATGTAGACAAAGGAGGTTTTTGCTGGACTGGATGAGATACAGTTTAGACCAGTGTTTCTCAACTCCAGTCCTCAAGGCGACCCAACAGGTCATGTTTTCAGGATTTTCATTATTTTGCACAGGTGATTTGATCAGTTTCACTTCCTTAGTAATTACCACAGCCATTTCATCTGAGGGAAATTCTGAAAACATGACCTGTTGGGGCGCCTTGAGGACTGAAGTTGAGAAACACTGGTTTAGACTCTAATTATTTTTGGTTTAATAATACCTATTTCAAGCAAATCTGTGGAATTGCAATGGGAGCAAAATTGGCACCCAGCGTTGCCAACCTGTACATGTCAGAATGGGAAGAAGAGTCACTATATAATAATGTACCAAACCAACTCACACTATTCAAACGATTTATAGATGACATTATTATAATCTGGACTGGCAACAGAGAGAGCCTCATTGATTTTTGTTTTAACCTAAACACCAATGATAAAAATATTAAACTCACTTGGGAGATAAGAGATCGTCAGTTCACTGGCCGCTATCGGGATGTCAGCTGCACACGCCAAACATCCAGTCTAAGCGGCATTTGTTTTCGCTGTTGGGTGGATTGGGCGTCCCTTGTGAATGTGCCCCTGCAGACCGGCCCATGGACACACAGATACTGCCATGTGTGGACCTTTGCAGCCAGCACGTATCTTCTTGGTTTGCTTTTACCCTTTTCTAACGAGTCCGATTATATAAAATAACATTTTTACCCAATTGTGTAAACTCCCCTAAAGAAGGAATATACATGTCTGATTACGTTTTTTTTCTGAAACATGTCAGGATGTACACGTTAGTTATCAACCCCCAACTGCATCCAACTTCAATTGGAGCGGTCTTTTGGGATTGTTAACCTTGGGTGAAATTCATTGTATGTTCTAAACATTTTATATCAACTCATCTTGATCATTGTCTTCAGTAAGTGAACTGTATTTTGCCTTTTTAAAATTCTCACTTTTTGTATATCAATAAAGTTGGCACTTTGTGCCTTTTTATACATATATTTACTCTCTATACTCTTTTCCTGCCCTGTAAAGTCCAAAGGGGCGTCTCCTATATGCACTTTGTTCCAATCATTCTTTCTTTGAACATTTTTCTAGGATGTTGGCAGGCTGCACACAATCTAATTCTCATATGTCCCCTTTTTCACTTGGGAGATAAGAGATGAAAAAATCAACTTCCTGGACCTAGTAATAGAAAAAGAAGGAAACAAATTGATTACACAAACCTATTTTAAAACAGTTGATAGGAATAGTTATTTGCCCCTTGATAGTTGTCACCATAACCTATGGTTAGAAAACTTACCAAAGGGTCAGCTAATCAGACTGAGACTGAACTGTACCACTAAGAAGGCTTTTCTACAACAAGCGGAAATGATTGGAGAGAGGTTTGTTCAAAAAGGATACCATGCTGAGTCCGTTGAAGAAAAAATACGAGATGTCTCACAAATAGAGAGAAATTGAAACAAGATAACATCAAAAATACAGATAACCAAGATAGGGTACATATTGTTATGGATTATAATATCCAGTATAAGCAAATTGAGAGAATTTTTTAAAAATATTGGGATATTATTAGAACAGATCGCCATCTAGGCACTATCCTTCCAGAAAGACCAAAATTTACCTATAGGAGGGCTCCAACCCTCAGAGATTGTTTGGCAAAAAATGTCCTTGACCCCCCGACTAAGAAAGCTTTCTCCTTCTTCGAGGTGAAAGTTTATTACCCTTGTAGAAATTGTTACACGTGTCGACACACAAAGGAAAGTAAGAAAAGGAAATCTAGCTTCACGTCAACTGTGACTTTAGAAAATTAGATAATAGAAGATTTTATATCACGTCTCAGTGAAGGTGTTGTGTATCTTTTGGAGTGCCCCTGCCATAACCAATATATTGGCAGAACGAAGAGGGAACTATGGAAGAGGCTGAGGGAACATGTTCACAACATTAAAAAAGGCTTTGAGAAGCATAGTCTGTCAAGACATTATGCAAAATCTCATAAAAGCGACCCATTCATCATTACAAGTCTGTGAGATTGAAAAGTATAAACCCCACTGGAGGGGTGACAATAAAATAATTAAGATTAGCCTAAGTGAGTCCCGATGGATATATAAATTATGTACTCTGACGCCTCTGGGACGCAACGTCGAATCTGTTTTAATCTATTTTTATTTGTTTTAATACATACAAGCGAGTTATCACATTTCATTATAAAACCATGTACATTACATTCCGTTTACTCTACTTAACTTCCCCTATGTCTTATCTATCCTCTACATGCCTTAATGTACATTAATGGGACATTTCCCTGTTTATCTAAGCATTCTATTCATACAACCTCACCCGCTCACACTCACATTCATAAAAAAAAAAAAAAAAAAGAAAGGACAAAAATATTTCCCTTCACCCCCTGGGTTATATTTTGGTCTGCTTTCTAAATAGTCTATCATGTTCTTTGAAGTCCGAAATTCTTCCCATTGTTGCCATATATCTGGCATTTGATCAGTTATCAGTTACCCTCTTCACGTATCTGTCCACATATGCATTCAACTATGGTTGGGTTAGTTGTGCTTTTCCATTTATGGGCTATTACTTTTCTGGCTGCAGTTGTCCTGTGGTGAAGGATATCTGTTTTAATGGTTTTTATTGACCCAGGAAATATAGATAATATTGCACTATTTATTTTTGGTCTTATTTCCTTTCCGGTCACTTTATGATATATATCAAATATCTTATCCCAAAATTCTCTCACCCCATGACAACCATACCAAATATGTTCCATTGTCCCTGCTTTAATCAAACATCTCCAACATATCTCTGAGTTTTTACAACGTCGAATTTGATCTCAAATGCTTTTTCTCAAATTATTAATATTATTATTGAAAAAGAATATATTGTCTTTTTAATTTTAATTTTTTAGGTCATATTTATTGCCTTTTAGATGGAATTTATTATCTCACTACTAGATGGCCTTGGGGGTATTGTTTCCCTGAATCATTGAGTTGATAAATTCCTATATTTTTTATAGTTGTCATCAGATTGATCTGCTTTTATTATTGGTCTTTAGAAGAGTTTGTCAGGTGTCTATTTTTTAGAAATGTTATTTGGTGTATCTCCACTAGATGTCATCTGTGAGACCTGTGGGGCTTGGCCTCCCTTCCCTCTAATTTTGAGGAATTGTCTTTAGAAGTGCTAGGTTTTTTTTTTTGCACTAGATGTCATCAGTGAATTTCGAAGGATTTTCAACATGTATATACTTTTTCCCACCACCAGATGGCTTTTTTAATGTATTGTATGAATTAATTTTAGGACTGAATAGAAAATGATTGTGGTATATTTATATTAGCTTTTAAACATTATACTTATTTATTTTAGCGTATATTTCTTGCTGTTTTATAATATGTCTATATTGCTCATTGAATTATAATTGAAGATAATGCTATTTGTGTACCGCTGTTGCTATGACAGCGGAAGAGACTATATACACTGGCTTGCTGACACCTGACTCCTTGCCCCTTTGATAAAGTCACGTGAGCAGTGACGCAACGCATCAGGGAGGAGCCAGGTGTCGTTGTCGCTTCCAGCCGTGGCCGAGACCGGAAGTACCCGTTCTGATCTGCTGTCTTTCGTTATTTTAAATGTAAGTGATTATATGTGCTGGAATAAACCATTTTTTTAAAATAATACTACACATTGGAGCCCCTTTTCTCTTTCACCATATACCTGTATTATAAACGCTGAGTCCTGAGTTTGGAGATCGGAGTGTCTTATTGGATATTGTGTGATCCCTGGAGGAAACTACTTGAGACCGACGGACTGAGGAAATTGTTTGCCGATCCAAGCTCAACTTGGCCTGTAGGGGCCGCCGTTAGAGGTGAGAGGCTGGGGGAAATAGTTGGCGCACTCCGGATTGGATGGAATAGACATTGCCCTTTGGTCTTTGCACATCGATCGTTTGTTGCACTTGCACTTTGCTTCACATATGAACTATTGCAAAGAGATTTCATCCCTGTTGCTGAGAGTTCTATTTTACTTAAAAGTATTTAGATGTGTTATTTTTGGACATTGCATTTGTTATATATTTTTTTAGCTGTGTTATTCACCATTGGACTTTATTGCACTTTTGAAGAAACACTCACGTTAGTTTGGAATATTTATTATTGCAAAATTGCACTTTTGAACATTTGTGCACTTATTTTAACTTTTGAAGATTTATTCATTGATGCATTTTTGAAGATTTTGTATTGATATATTTACATTTTTTGATTATCTCTGATATATACACTTTTTTTAACATTTTATTCTGGTTAGGTAGTGCCACGTATTATTAATTTATAATAGCGAATATTAATTTGCTATTGTCACACAACTGGGAGGGCCCGGGGCACAGTGCTTTGTGCCCCGAGCCCACCCTGTTTTTAAGCTAATTAGAGCATCAGGCTCTAATCATGTGCTTCTACAAAAAAAACCCTATTGGAATCCATGTAGATTAGGGGCCGGGTGCATGGACTAGGGTGGCTGCACCCCATGCACCCCGCATGGATGGGCCGCTACTAGATTCCACAAAGGTTGTAAATGTTCTTAGTAATATGCAGTGGAAGGACAGTTACATCGCATAATCATGGGTTTGAGGCAGTTGACACTTTCCTTAGCAGGAATACCCCCATGTGAGTTATGCAGAGTGGGTGTATGGGGCATTCCAGACTTGTCAGGATTATGATTTGGAAACACTTTCTTTAGTTAGTCTAGTAGTCTGTTATTTCACGTGGAGTGCACGGTGTCAGGTATCCTTACGGAGTAAAATCCTCCCTGTCGAAGTGGTGTTGCAGGACATTCTGGGTGAGGTTGGGAAGATTCAGGGTCTTGAGAAAGGCAGGTGGCAGCAGGAGGCCTGGATAAGGGTGTGGAGGAATATCAGGACTCTGTAGCTGCTGCCTGTTGATCTCGGGGTGTGCGGCCTTTCTTTGTATTCTTGTTTCACTTTTCTAGATTTTCAGATCAAATAAATTGTTGATAAAAGGCTACATGCATGGTGACGGTGATGTTCCTTAGTCTGGCTCTCCCGTAGGGATTATGTTGTGCGCAATTTGGTTTGCACCATTTATTATGTTCTTGTTTTGTTTTTTTTGTTTTTTTTGTTTTGCATAGTATTTTGTAAATATGTTTTATTTATTTATTTATTATGGTTTTATTGTATATAAGTTGTTGTTTGTAAGATTTTTCAATAAACAAAATGAACCCTTCATAATGGGCACAACTGATGTGCAGGCCCAGAAACTCAGCACAGGGATGATAGGGACTCTCATAATGGGTACATCAGGTGTACAGACCTGGAAACACAGTAGAGGGATGGTGGGGACCCCTCATAATGGGCACAGCAGGTGTGGAGACCCAGGAACTAAGCAGAGGAATGGTGAGAACCCCTCATAATGGGCACAACTAATGTGCAGGCCCAGAAACTCAGCACAGGGATGATGGGGACTCTTATAATGGGTACAGCAGGTGTACGGATCTGGGAACTCAGCACATGGATGGTGGGAACCCTTCATAATGGGCAGAGCAGGTGTACAGATCCAGGAACACAAAGTATAATATTGCTATATAATTATTATTAATTTTGAGAGAAGTTTCCATCAAGTCAAAGCAGATAAGATTGACTCTCCAGCACATACAGAAAATAGTTAATTACAATAGCAATGTATTAGGATCTTATATTAATCTTTCCAATAACAGCCAATGATTGACTTCCATTATGGAAACCCAGCCCATCTGTAGACATCTATCAGCAGAAGCCACATCTCTTTCTGGGGTCTGTGGTTAACCATCCTTGGCAGTTATGTCAGAGTTCTGGCACTTTGCCATGATACTTCTAAAACCTTCAATTGTGGAAGTTCAGAGATTACCGCAAGAAATAGAGGTCTGACAAAAATAACAACACGTGACACTGATATAGAATATAATTTCTTCCCTCTTTCCTTCCCCTTTTTTTTCTCTTTCCTTCCCCTTTTTATTGGTACAGGACCCTATACAACTGTGCAAGACTAAAGAAAAGGTTGGAGTTCAACTTGAAAACTGCAGATTGGACGCTCTGAGATCCTCCAATTCTAAAAGAACAACAAGTCCCAGCATATCCTGCAGAATTGTTTTATACAGTAGTAGATTCTATATGGCTGTAGTATGATGGAGGAGCAAAAAAGGTACAGTAGATTGAGATATCAGGTGTCCTCTGGTGTCCTTCAGTCCATATCAGAAGGTCATCTTCTTCTCACAGATGTACTTTATTTTTTCAGAACAGTGACGATCATTCCAGTCATATTCATGCCATAACATACCACAGTCTTCCCCTCCTCCGAGACCATGACCCTTCCAATCATCGGGCTGACTGTTCCTCCAGAACCTGAAGGACAGAAGTGACAATAGAGGTTTAGACCAATACAGGAACTGAGCAGAACTGGGACCTCAGAAATGCTATAAAATAAGATTTAGCCCGGGTTCACACATATGCGTTGCGAATTGAAGCTCTGATTTCACTGCAAAGATAAAAATCAGTTGTTCAGAGGTTCCTCTGCTTTTTAGCTGCGGATCAGTGAGCAGGGAGAGGGGGGGGGGGGAGATGTAGTGAGGAGAAAGGAGAGAATCAGAATGGAATGCATCTGCGAAGGTTCAGAATGGAATGCATCTGCGAATCAGATGCGTTCCCATAGAAGATAATGGGCTTGTAGTTCGCACCGCAATACCCAGAAAACGCACACGTTTTTTGTGCAATGCGCAGTGCGAATGCAACGCACATATGTGAACCAGATGTATTCAAATGAATGTATTTTAAAATGTCCTGCGAATTGGATGCGGTGCAAACCGCATCTAATTCGCATAGGTGTGAACAGGGGCTTAAAAGGTGTGAGCCCAACAACTGTGATCGGCTGCAAGAGAACTGACCACACACTACAATTTAATGGTACAATCTACTAAGGTTAGATCAGTGGTGGCCAACCCCATACATACATAGTCCCTAGCTATGTGATGTGTTCTTCCTCCCACCTCTTTCCCTGATTGAATATGTGAAGAGTTTTCTCCTCCAGGTCCTTTATGTGAGAAGTTCTTCCCCTTCACTCCTTTACCTATTGGTCTATGTGAGGAGTTATTTACCTCATCTCTTTCCTACATTGGTTATGTGAGGAGTAGGGATGAGCCAATGGGTTGGCTTAAACCTAGGCTGTTAGGGTGTTTGGAAGAATGGCCAAACATTTGGTCCCCTGTGCGCTGGGAGCTAAGCATCATCAATAGAAGTGGTACTTCTACCGCTTCTATATATAACAGCTTCCTACTGTCAGTGGTTCCTGAAGAAGCAGCAAGTGCTGGTACCCGCTGCGTCCCTAGCAACCATCTCTGGCACATTACTCACATGGGTAGGAATCTACAGTTACATTAGCAAAGGGACAGGGATAACAGCAACTGTCACTGGCCATATTTGGTCAATGATGTCACTACTTTCCCCTCCCCTTCCCTTATATGGCTGATGACAGCTCACAGAACTTTCATTCAGCGAGCAGTACCATTGGGAATAGCCATGTACATCAGGTCAACCCAGTTTTTAATTCTGACAGGCCGGCAGGCGTAGGGCTTCCAGATTGATGATGGATTTACAAGGGCAGGTAAGTATGACATGTTTGTTATTTTTAAAGAAAAAAAACTGAGACTTTAGTATCACTTTAAAGATATGAAAGCATTGCCAATAGGATCCACAGGTTTTAGGATACTCACCTTTCACTCACAAAGAGGCATGAGGGTGCAAATCAAGTACATAGATCAGGAGAAGAGACAACACTCCGCTGGAACCTTTTTCTACAAAGTCAGTCCCTCTACCCAGCCCCCCACTGGTATGTTCTGCTCAAAAGGGCTTGCTCATAAAGACTGACTCATAGATTATTAATAAACATATCCTACCACTGTAAAAATGGATGAAAACTGACACAGGTTTCGCACATGTGCAGAGTGCGGGACTCCGGCGTATGGATTTTGAGCTGAGGAAAAGATTCTTACAGCTTTTCCGGGATTTTGGTATTTGGGGATTTCAAAGTGCCTTGGGAGAGAAGAAATCTTCAACTCAGTGTCCGGGTTTTGTTGAAGACCAGCAGGGTGTGTGTGAAGGACTGAGAAAATTTCAGGGCTCCAGCCAGGAGGGAGGTTTTGCTCCCATTTTGGAGACAGGGCTTCACCTTAGGAGACAGGTGTGAGCCAGTATCACTGGGTGCATTAAAGAGGAGCTGTGTGCCTTAATGAGGAGCTGTGTGCATTGACAGGCTTGAAGATATGTGCATTGAAGAGACGTTGGTCTGAGGGACACATTACTAAGAGCAGAAGTACTGCTGAAGAAAGAGCCAGGTGGCTTGATATTTTTTGCCTGTTTATACTGTGTGCTGAGAAAGTTTATGGACTTTAAGTTAATCTGTTTTCATAAAAGTGGGCTACAAGGCCCTTAAAACTGGCATGGACTTCACTAAAAAACCGCATATAATACTGAGTCTAATCACTCCATGTCACAGTACATTATTGTTTTCTGGGTGACAAAGTATTGTACAGCACTGGGGGAAGTGAATTAAAGTCTTAACAATGTGCTCAAGGATCCATCAGTGTGCCACCTTTTCAGATCATTTTGCCAGATCTTAGAGATATGTGAGAAGGATTCTGATATTGTGTCTTACTTTGGAGTTATGTCATAAGGCGTTCCATCCACCCATCTCCAGGTTCCATCCGCATCTGTTAGACTGATCCAAAAGAATTCTTTGTTTGCAATCCCAGGCAGAAAATTCTTAAGAAAATTCTTAAGAAAGACAAAATATAGAAGTTGTTAGAAGATGAATTTGTATACACACAATGGCTGATTAGGTCACATGACAGTTGGGCTACCACTATATTTTAGGGTTTGGGTAGAAAACTGGGGAACCAGGAGGAAATCCACTAAAATGATGAGAACACGTCACACCCCAACACAAATGTAATCTTCCCCCGGAGACAAAGACATGGTACAACTTATCTTCAGGCTCGTGAGGTCAGCCTTAGAAAATAGACAGCAAAGTCAAGGTTTAAAAATTGAGAAGAGAGGAAATTTATTCTACAATAGCAATGTTTTGGCTGTGTGTGGTGATCCAACATAAACTCATGACATTTACATATGAGGATCATACCTAGAAACCAATTCATTCTGAAAAAAGAAAAAAATATTTCCACAAAAAAATTATTTTAACGTAAACTTACCCTAATATAAACACAGGGGGTGCCACTGCTGACCTCCTACTAAATATACCAGATTGGTGGCTTCTACGTTAGCCTACTGGTATCCTTAGATGAATTCTTATCCCGGGTCAGTGAATCAAAACACCAAAGCCACAGAGTCAGCATGAGAGCCTGAAAACTCACAACTTTATAGGGAGACGTCAAAAATAGACGACTCCATGTTCCTCTTAGGACAGGTTTCCTTTAGTGTTGTAAATGTATGTGTGCGGTCAGAGCATTATGCTGTGAAACATCCACAATGGCACCATCCCAAAAATGTATAGAAGAACAGGGGAAGGAGGGAAAATTTGGTATTGGTATTTCGAGTCTGGCTTCTTTTTTGTGGCTTATTACTATTTGAGATGACAACCTAGTTCTATGTTCCTTTTGAGACAAGGTAAGTTTGGTTGTTAGATAGAAGAGCACACTTCTTTTTTGGCCCTTTGCACGTATTGGCTCTATTCCTTTTTTGGTTTATGTCTCCCCATGGAGTATCCCCTCTTGTCTCCCTCTCCCCTTTCTTTCCTTCCTTCCTTTCTTATTCTCCTTCCCCCCTTCCCCCAATTTCCCTCTGCCCCCTTCTTCTACTGGGTGTTTTTCTTCTCATTCTCTCGTCTTTTTGCTTATATTGTGTTATGTATGTATTTAATATGCTGTTACATACCGTATATTCTCAAGTATAAGCCGAGTTTTTCAGCACATTTTTTTGTGCTGAAAATGCCCCCCTGGCTTATACTCGAGTCAAGCACTTTTCTGCAGCAGAGAATTACATTTTCCAAACTGAATTTGGGGCCCCGTATCTCAGGGTCACGTGGTTCTAGGAACTCCATCTTTGAATATGTTATAGTGCTAGTTCCACTGGGTTTGCACACCAAATTTGGGGTTCCTAGCACCAAGTGGCCCCAAGATACAGGGCCCCAAAGTTGGTCAACTGTGTCCATATGCAGCAATGTCATTTCCAGATAAAACCAAAGAATTTCCAAGCTCAACCAACCAGCCTGTTATTTGTTTGCAATCCCACGCAGAAAATTCTTAAGAAAGACAAAATATAGAAGTTGTTAGAATGTGAATTAGTATAAACACAATGGCTGATTAGGTCTCATGACAGTTGGGCTACCAGTATATTTTAGGGTTTGGGTAGGAAACTGCTCCCACTGTGGAGACTCTTCAAAGTTAGAGTTAGGGTCTGCAGGATACAGGGTGCCTTGCTGTGGCCTGCAGCTTATGCATGTATTTGCAAATGTGTGCAACTAAACCCCTGTTTTTAACGCAAACTGTTAGGCAGGTTAATTCAGTTGGTTGCAGGCTGGTTGGTAAGTTGAGCTTGGAAATTCTTTGGTTTTATTTTACATGTGTTTGCCCTTCCAGTGCTCCTTGCTGTGAAGACCAGTTATAGGTGGGGGCAGTGACCTTTTTTGTAACGTCATTTCGGGACCCTTTGGGTCCAGAAACCCCAAATTTTGGCTGCAGCTAGGGGGCATCTAGAAACCCTTAACTACCAAGTTTGAAGTTTGGGGGATCTATGGCTGCAAATGGGCACAGTGAGGCTGCAAATGGGCACAGTGAAGCTGCAAATGGGCATTGTTGACCCTCTTTTCCACCTACAGTAGCTGCACATTTCTCACCCTAGGCTTATACTTGAGTCAGTAAGTTTTCCCAGTTTTTTGTGGTAAAATTAGGTGCCTCGGCTTATATTCGGGTCGGCTTATACTCGAGTATATACGGTAGTTACATAGTAGGTGAGGTTAAAAAAAGACACAAGTCCATCAAGTCCAACCTATGTGTGATTATATGTCAGTATTACCTTGTATATCCCTGTATGTTGTGGTCGTTCAGGAGCTTATCTAATAGTTTTTTGAAACTATCAATGCCCCCCGCTGAGACCACCGCCTGTGGAAGAGAATTCTACATCCTTGCCACTCTTACAGTAAAGAACCCTCTACGTAGTTTAAGTTAAAACCTCTTTTCTTCTAATTTTAGTGAGTGGCCACGTGTCTTATTAAATTCCCTTTCGCAGAAAAGTTTTATCCCTATTGTGGGGTCACCAGTACGGTATTTGTAAATTGAAATCATATCCCCTCTCAATTGTCTCTTCTCCAGAGAGAATAAGTTCAGTGCTCGCAACCTTTCCTCAT
Organism: Aquarana catesbeiana; assembly: GCA_037953035.1. Taxonomy (NCBI): domain Eukaryota; kingdom Metazoa; phylum Chordata; class Amphibia; order Anura; family Ranidae; genus Aquarana; species Aquarana catesbeiana. The sequence continues at coordinate 233,045 of JBBHAA010003250.1, forward strand.
AACTAATATCCTCCAGACCCTTTATTAGCTTTGTTGCCGTTCTCTGGACCCTCTCCAGTTCCAGTACATCCTTCCTGAGAATTGGACAGCATACTCCAGGTGCGGCCGGACCAGAGTCTTGTAGAGCGGGAGAAATATCCTTTTTTCTCTAGAGTTGATCCCCTTTTTAATGCATGCCAATATCCTGTTTGCTTTGCTTGCAGCAGCTTGGCATTGCATGCCATTGCTGAGCCATTCATCTACTATGTTGTGGAAATGTTATTATATAGGATTTATGCTAGGGTGTGTGTTTTATAGATTGTCATCTGCCTCCCTGTGTCTGATTAAATCAGGAGCACTCTAGCAGAGCGCACTTGGGTTAAATCGAGACCAGCGGTAAGAACGGTCAGTATGAAAACCTTCTCATGGGATTTGTGACATGTTCTCTGTGTGTGTGGAGGTTTGTTGGTTTGTAGGTATCAAGCGCAATGCGCTGGGCTTCTTGCCTTCAAATGGCTATGCGCATTAGAGAAGCGAAGTCCGCATAATGAGCGAAACATATTATATTTCTCTTGCAGACTTCGCTATCCCCTTTTGGATACATATCTGTTTTTATAAGAGGACATTGATATCTGTCTTGACGGTGTACTCGTACCGTATATTGACAACAGCAGTAGCAATGTCCCCTCAGATTGTCTCAAGCCTGTAAGAACAAGTAGAATGATCTTACTAGATACTGTTTACTTAGAGCAGCATTGAGTGGGCTTCATGCTGATTAAGATGGGGCGTGTGCACTTCTTTCCCTCCCCCCTTTCCCTTCCTGTGAGTGCCCTCCCCTTTACTGTTTGTATTTTCTTGTGATGTCGTTTTGTATTGAGGAAGCAATTGGCTATTGTGGCCATGACTTCCTGTTTGTCATAGCTTTTGTGGTGTGGGAATAAAAACCAAGGGCTTGCTGGGCAGAGGGCAGAAGAGCATGTTGCTGGGAACGTAAGCTATGGCGATGTCTGTTTACTCGGGGATGTACGGGAAATAGAATGATAGGTAAGGTACATTATATCATTAGACGAAATGTGTGCGTAGGAGCCCAGGAGATATGGTGTACACATAGCCAAATTTCCCTGACAACTAGGACCCCCTAGGTCCTTTTCCATCCTAGATTCCCCCCGGAGGCTCTCCCCCCTCAGTGAGTAGATTGCATTCATATTCTGGTGTTGAGTGTTTTTCATATATCTCAGCTGGTCATCATCAAGCGTGAACCTTAAGGAAGCAATTTGTTGCAAAACGCGTCAGTTCGATATGCTTCTTTGTACAGTGTTTGGTGTTTTACAATTGCTACCTGTTTGATGTGACCAGTTTATCCTGTTGACTTGATTTTAATGATGGTACTATGGTTTTAAAATCAGTGATTGGAAAGGCAGAAGGTGCACTCTGTACATTAAGATAAAAAACCTTCTGTGTGCAGCAGCCCCCCCCCAATACCTGAGATCCCTGTAGATCCAGCGATGTTGCAGGAGTGTCTTGGCTGCCCGGGACTCCCCTCCCCATTGGCTGAGACAGCAGCGCTGCGCCATTGGCTCCCGCTGCTGTCAATCAAAGTCAGTCAACCAGCCAATGAGGAGAGAGAGGGGGTGGCGCTGAGCCGCGGCTCCATGTCTGAATGGACACACGGAGCTGTGGTTCGGTTTGGGTGCTGTCAGGAAGGCTCTGTCAGAAGACAGAATAATAGCAGCAGACAAATCCCTGTTCCCCGAATATCTGGAAGAAGAGGCGCATTAGTGCATGCTAACGTGCGAACGCATATGCGCATGTCCTGAATGCCAACAAATATGCGCATGCATGCACACATGTGCGCGGCACGTCTCGGGACAGATAAGGGCGCCAAATGGGCTATTTAAGCTGGATCAGCGCCCAGGATCAGTGCTGTCTCATTTACAGCGTTCTGTGATTTGTCCTGTTCCCTGTTATCTGCATCTGCTCTTGAAATACTGACCCGGTTTGTTCCTGACTATTCCTGCTATCCACCTGCACCAGCCCTGGTTTGCTGTTTGACCATTCCTCCGCATCTGTACTTGATCTGATCGTTCCAACGCTGTATCCTGGCCTAGGCCGACAAGGCCCAGGACAAGGGCAGCACTTTGTAGGGGGGCAGCATGGAAAGAGTCCCCGTTGGCTTGTGCTACACTGTTAGTGTAGCGCCAGTCTTATGGGGGGGACTAGGCTAAGAGGCAAATTAGTCTAGCGGCCCATAAAGCGGCCTCACTGCTTCCGGTATGCGGGCTGCCGACTTAACGCCTTTAATTTTGGCTGTCCTATCATCCTGGACTACAAACCTTCCTCACTGTGCTATATGTTTTTTGCTGCACCATTGGCAGGGTTATATCTTCTTAGTCCTCTCCATAAAATTATGGGAAATTTGTGCTAAAAGTAGAACTATAGGCAACACTTTTTTTTTCCATTTTGGATAGAGTAAGGGAGGGTTATATCCCCTGACAGTTTATTTTTTACCATCCCTGTCCCATTGCAGAGATTTCCCTTCACTTCCTGCCCCATAGTCAAACAGGAAGTGAGAGGAAATCTATGCAAATTAAGGGAATCCATCCCCCCCCCACCCAGGGCCTCGGAAATAGTGTCCCGACTCGAAAATTTCAGGGCTGGTCTTAAACAGCAAGGGGTGTGGCCTTGACAGGAAGGGGTGGGTCATATTTAAATTAGGGAGTGCACAAGATTAGTCAGGCCTAGGGCAGAAAAAAACCTAAAAACACTACTGGATCGTTCTGTGTATGACCCGGCTTGTCTGACTGCTTACGTTCCAGTCTATTCGGAGATGCCAAGTTGCCAGCACCCATCCATCTGCCACTGAAACCGGCTTTACAGCTAAACTCCCAGCCTGTTCCTGCCCTCAGGAGATCCTCTGCCAACTGGCGTACTACTCCACCATTGGTTAGAAAGACTTTTCGTGACATCACCACGCATCAGCTGGCAGTCTGAAGGCTTGCGGCTGTGTCTGTATCTATTTCTTTGCTGTTTTTGTGCAAGACTTGGAATAAAGCAACCACTTCTACTGCAGTATGAAGTTTCCTCTTTTCTTAACCTTTTACATACACTGGAGAAATACAAGACCAAACGATTGGAAGCTTTGGAATCTTTTACTCATCCTTTCTGTCTGTGGTGGAGGAGAGTGGCTGATGTTTGGAGCGGACCGAGTGGAATACTACAGGTGATCACCATAGCTCCCAACTGTCCCTGATTTCGAGGGACTATCCCTGATTTGGAGAAATGTCCCCTCTGTCCCTCATTTCGGTCTGATCTATATAGATGTATATAAAATGCACTTTTTATCTATGAAAAAGTGTTTTCCAGTGCTAAACCTTTCATCTGATTTCTAAATTGCTGCATTTGTAAATTCCAAAAGGCAATATAAATGAATAGTAGTGGTAAAAAAAAAGCACTTGTGGGTTTAACCAGTCTTGCTTTTTTGTACAATTCTCCTTTAAGGGGGCGTGGCAAGGGGTGTGTCCTATGCCTGCATACTTTTGCTGATAGGTTTCCCTCATTCCTATCTCAAAGAGTTGGGAGGTATGGATCACTGTGTATATCAGGCGTGTCTGACCCTTTTAATCTTGCCTGGTAAGAGGCCATCTGGCTTTGTATTTCTCCGCTGGGATAATAAAAAACATCCTTTTTCTGATATTGCAGATATCAAGACGTTGCATCAGAAGTTTACATGAACACTTTTTTTTATTAGTTGATCCGCGGCTTTGTTTCTTGGACTTTCATATTATTATTATTATTATACGAGATTTATATAGCGCCAACAGTTTACTCAGCGCTTTACAATGTATAAGGGGGACAACACAATTACAGTACAGTTCAATACAAAAGGTACAGGAGGGCCCTGCTCGTAGAGCTTACATTCTAAAGGGAGGGGTGGTGGTACAAAAGGTAATAGCTGCAAAGAATGATTTGATGGGGGTGGCTCAGGGACAGTTATGTGGGTGTGGGATAGGCTTCCCTGAATAAATGAGTTTTCAAGGATCTCCTAAAGGTGGACAGGGTAGGGGCTGATCGGACATATAATACAGCATAATCACATGTCTATCTGATTATTTGTATTAATTGTTTTTTATTGAGTGTTGGACTAATATCATAAGGCATATATCAATTACTGTACACTGTATGTTGTTTAGGCTTGCGCAATTCCCTTATGTATATATATATGGGAGTAGCAGCACCCACACATTTTTTTCACATACAGTATATATTTTGTGTATATATAGACTCTATATACATACATATATATATATATATATATATATATATATATATATATATATATATATATATATATATATATATATATGTAGCAATAACTCACAGTGGAGCTGCTGATTTAAAGCGGGCTGTTACCGTCACCTTTTTACCTGTAATTTCACCAACACCAAACTTAGAGTCCACACTGAGCTTTTTTATCAGACAATGTAGGCACCAGTCACTTGAATACTTTTCCAATGCTTTAATGGGAGATAACTGGAAGAAGTAGCAGGAAAGAGGTAGAAGAAGAGTTGCAGGGAAGTTCAAATACCTTTTCTTGGTGTAGCACTAAGGAATTGTAATCTCAGGGATGAATGTATTTTCCATTTAGAATTAAATCTTTGCCCGCCCGGATAGGTTTCTCTCACCAACCTAGCAGCCGTTATGCAGCACGAACAAGAAGTCTCTGCCACAGACTTGAGTGAAACAAAAGCCGTACGATCCTCTGCCACAGGATGTAGTACCAGAACCTTTAAGCCGACCCGGCAGTACTTGTGCGGTGGAGTTGTTTTGTTTAGTTTAGTTTAGTTTTTCATCCAATCGAGTCACCAGGCCCTTCTTAAGACCAGCCTTGCATGGTCTCTTCCAAGATGGGTCCTCCCCTGGATCCTCTCAATTGTCCGGCTTATTCCCACAGGACAGACAGCACAGGACCATCCCAGCGATAGCAGGTCCCAGACAAGCTTCTGGGTCTACCCGCATGGCTGCAGCAACGCAACCCTCCAGGCCGGAGGGCTACATGGTAGCACTCACTGACACATACCTCTAGGCCAGGAGGGCCACGAGGCAAAAAGACTCCCTAAAACATAGCCTCTGTCCCATAAATACCCTCTCCCAGAATGCAACTCGGAGGACCACCTCCGCCGAGTTATCTCCGGGACAGAAGAGCACTCATACACTTCAGCTTGTTGCTTTTCCAACACTGACCCATGGTGACAACGACACCCACAGGCGCAATGTGAAACTACACGCAACACAGCCAAACTGGAACAGAGGCTAAATCTGACAATAAACTAAATCTGAACTATGTACAGAACAGACGACCCACTAAATTTACCTATAAACGGTAGATTGAAAAATCTACCAGCGCTACATATATATATGTAGCAAAAAGTCACGGTGGAGCTGCTGATTTAAAGCTGTTTCCGTCACCTTTTTACCTGTAGTTTCACCAATACCAAACTTAGAGTCCACGTTGAGCCTATTATCTGACAATGTAGGCACTAGGGATGAGCTTCGAGTTCGAGTCGAACTCATGTTCGACTCGAACATCGGCTGTTCGCAAGTTCGCCAAACAGCGAACAATTTGGGGTGTTCGCAGCAAATTCAAATGCCGCAGAACACCCTTTAAAAGTCTATGGGAGAAATCAAAAGTGCTAATTTTAAAGGCTTATATGCAAGTTATTGTCATAAAAAGTGTTTGGGGACCTGGGTCCTGCCCCAGGGGACATAGATCAATGCAAAAAAAAGTTTTAAAAACGGCCGTTTTTTCGGGAGCAATGATTTTAATAATGCTTAAAGTCAAACAATAAAAGTGTAATATCCCTTTAAATTTCATAGCTGGGGGTGTCTATAGTATGCCTGTAAAGGGGCGCATGTTTCTCGTGTTTAGAACAGTCTGACAGCAAAATTGCATTTCAAAGGAAAAAAGTCATTTAAAACTACTCGCGCTTAAAAAAAAAATGACGTGGGGGTCCCCCTAAATTCCATACCAGGCCCTTCAGGTCTGGTATGGATATTAAGGGGAACTCCGGCCCAAATAAAAAAAAAATGGCGTGGGGTCCCCCCAAAAATCCATACCAGGCCCTTATCCGAGCACGCAACCTGGCAGGCCACAGGAAAAGAGGGGGGCACCATACCAGGCCACATGCCCTCAACCTTGGGAGGGTGCTTTGGGGTAGCCCCCAAAAAGACCTTGTCCCCATGTTGATGAGGACAAGGGCCTCATCCCCACAACCCTGGCCGGTGGTTGTGGGGGTCTACGGGCGGGGGTCTTATCAGAATCTGAAAGCCCCCTTTAACAAGGGGACCCCCAGATCCCACCCCCCCTGTGTGAAATGGTAAGAGGGTACAAAAGTACCCCTACCATTTCACTAAAAAACTGTCAAAAATGTTAAAAATGACAAGAGACAGTTTTTGACAATTCCTTTATTTAAATGCTTCTTCTTTCTTCTTTCTTCTATCTTCCTTCATCTTCTTCTTCTGGTTCTTCTGGCTCTTCTGGTTCTTCCTCCGGTGTTCACGTCCAGCATCTCCTCCGAGGCGTCTTCTATCTTTTTCTCCTCGGGCCGCTCCGCACCCATGGAATGGGGGGAGGCTCCCACTCTTCTCTTCATCTTCTTCTCTTCTTCTCTTCTTCATCTTCTTCTCCGGGCCGCTCCGCATCCATGCTGGCATGGAGGGAAGCTCCGCCTGTGTGACGCGTCTCCTCTTCTGACGGTTCTTAAATAACGGGGGCGGGGCCACCCGGTGACCACGCCCCCTCTGATGCACGGGACATGACGGGACTTCCCTGTGGCATTCCCCGTGATGTCACAGGGAAGTCCCGTCAAGTCACTGTGCATCAGAGGGGGGCCCCGCCCCCCGTTATTTAAGAACCGTCAGAAGAGGAGACGCGTCACACAGCGGGAGCCTCCCTCCATGCCAGCATGGGTGCGGAGCGGCCCGGAGAAGAAGATGAAGAAGAGAAGAAGAAAGGAAGAAGAAGAAGAAGATGAAGAGAAGAGCGGGAGCCTCCCTCCATGCCATGGGTGCGGAGTGGCCCTCCTGCGGAGGAGATGCTGGATGAGAACACCGGAGGAAGAACCAGAAGAGCCAGAAGAACCAGAAGAAGAAGAAGATGAAGGAAGATAGAAGAAAGAAGAAAGAAGAAGCATTTAAATAAAGGAATTGTCATAAACTGTCTCTTGTCATTTTTAACATTTTTGACAGTTTTTTAGTGAAATGGTAGGGTACCCCCTCACCATTTCACACAGGGGGAGGGCCGGGATCTGGGGGTCCCCTTGTTAAAGGGGGCTTCCAGATTCTGATAAGCCCCCCGCCCGCAGACCCCCACAACCACCGGCCAGGGTTGTGGGGATGAGGCCCTTGTCCTCATCAACATGGGGACAAGGTGTTTTGGGGGGCTACCCCAAAGCTCCCTCCCAATGTTGAGGGCATGTGGCCTGGTATGGTTCAGGGGGGGCGCTCTCTCGTCCCCCCCTCTTTTCCTGTGGCCTGCCAGGTTGCATGTTTGAAAAGGGTCTGGTATGGATTTTTCGGGGGACCCCAAGCCGTTTTTTTTTTTAAATTTTGGCGCAGGGTTCCCCTTAAAATCCATACCAGACCAAATCCATACCAGACCTGAAGGGTCTGGTATAGAATTTAGGGGGACCCCCACGTAATTTTTTTTTTAAATTTTGGCCGGGGTTCCCCTTAATATCCATACCAGACCTGAAGGGCCTGGTATGGAATTTAGGGGGACCCCCACGTCATTTTTTTAAAAATTTGCTTCGGGGTTCCCCTGTGGAGAATTCCCATGCCGTTTTTATCAATGAACTTTTATGTGTATTGTCGGACCGGCAATGCAATAGCCGCCAGTAGTTTTAAATGACTTTTTTCCTTTGAAATGTCATTTTGCTGTCAGACTGTTCTAAACACAGGAAACATGCGCCCCTTTACAGGCATACTATAGACACCCCCCAGGTATGAAATTTAAAGGGATATTACACTTTTATTGTTTGACTTTAAGCATTATTAAAATCACTGCTCCTGAAAAAACTGCCGTTTTTAAAACTTTTTCTGGCATTGATCCATGTCCCCTGGGGCAGGACCCAGGTCCCCAAACACTTTTTATGACAATGACTTGTATATAAGCCTTTAAAATTAGCACTTTTGATTATTTATGTTCGTGTCCCATAGACTTTAACGGTGTTCGCATGTTCGAACAAACTTTTTTCCTGTTCGCATGTTCTGGTGCGAACCGAACAGGGGGTGTTCACCAGTCACTTTAGTACTTTTCGAATGCTTTAATGGGAGATAACTGGAAGAAGTAGCAGGAAAGAGGTAGAAGAAGAGATGCAGGGAAGTTCAAATACTTTTTCTTGGTGTAGCACTAAGGAATTGAAATCTCAGGGATGAATGTATCTTCAGTTCAGAATTAAATCTTTGCCTGCCCGGATAGGCCTCTCTCACTAACCTAGCAGCCGAAGCGCAGCACAAACTAAAGTCTCACACAGACTTGAGTAGAACAAACTGTACGATCCTCTGCCACAGGATGTAGTAGTTTCCGATGAACAGCAACACAGTACCAAAACCTTTAGCCGACCCGGCAGTACTATGTGATAGTTTAACTTAAGATGCATCCTCCAATTGAGTCACCAGGCCCCTCTCCAGACCAGCGCTCCGCATGATCCTTCCATGATGGGTCCTCCCCTGGATTCTTCTCAATTGTCCGGCTTCTTCCCGCAGGACAGACAGCACAGGACCATCTCTGCAACAGTTGTAGTAAGCCCCAGAAAGACTTCTGGGCCCACCTACACGCTGCAGCAACGCAGTCCTCCGGCCCGGAAGACCACGAGGTAGGACTCCTAGCACATACCTGTCGGCCAGGAGGGCCAGCAGGTGGAAAGAAAGACACCAAGAAATATGGCGTCTGTCCCTTAAATATCCCTTCTCAGAATGGACCGCAGGGGACAACCTCTGCCGAGTTACTTCTGAGAAAGAAGAGCACTCAATACACCTCAGTCTGTTGCCTTCCAACTCCGGTCTGTAGTGACACCGACATCTACAGACAACGCAGTGGAACTGCATGCAACACAACCAAGGCTGGAACAGAAGCTAATTTAGCTATAGATTAAATCTGAACTATGTACAGAACAGATGACCCACTAAATTTACGTATAAGCGGTAGATTAAGAATCTACCAGCGCTACATATATATATATATATATATATATATATATACATTTTTTGGGGGAAAATATTTTTTCACATTATATATATATATAATAATATATATATATATATATATATATATATATATATTTTTTTTTTTAATGTATTAATTTTTATACATTCGCATTTATTTATTTCTGCTAAATAAGTATAATCACGTTATAATATATATTTTTTCACACATTTTAATAATTATTTATATATTCACATATTCTTTGTTATTAAACATAATCACGTTCACACTACTATTTTGGGTAAGCTCTGAATATTTAAACCATATATCCATTGTACTACTCCGCCAGCAGCAAGCAAGCACGTTTACCTGGCACTAGTGCGACTCGCCACCTGCATACTCTATCAGGGGGGCCCCCCCGAGTCAGAGGGGTAAAAGAGGCCTTCCTCTGCATAGACCAGGCTGTACCCACCAGGTATATGTGACAGGTGCCCCCATACTAAGCTGCTTGCTGTGGGGGGCACGCAACAGGAGGGAGGGGCCAGGAGCACAGAAGAGGGACCCAAGAAGAGGAGGATCCTGGCTGCTCTGTGCAAAACCACTGCACAAACCAGGTAAGTATAACATGTTTGTTATTTTTATAGAAAAAACAAAACAAAACGAGACTTTACAGTCACTTTAAGTTTGTTTTTTCCCTGC